>APFE030016446.1:60554-171645 GCA_000404065.3 Pinus taeda | reverse complement strand
ATTCAGAGGATGGAAAACTCTGGAAGGAGGCCATGGTTGATGAAATGGCATCTTTGCACAAAAATGAGGCTTGGGATCTGGTGGAGTTGCCGGCTGGAAGGAAACCCATTGGCAGCAAATGGGTGTTCAAGAAGAAGGGAAATGTAGAAGGGAAGGTGGAGAAATACAAAGCTCGGTTGGTAGCAAAAGGTTATTCCCAGGTGCCGGGAATTGATTTTGGTGATATTTTTTCTCCTGTTGCCAAGGTAACGTCTATTAGATTACTTTTATCTGTTGCTGCTGCTTTTGATTTTGAGGTAGAACAGATGGATGTGAAGACAACATTTCTTCACGGGGATTTTGAAGAGGAAATCTACATGAAGCAACCTGAAGGCTTTGCGGTGAAGGGTAAGAAAGAACTGGTATGCAAGTTAAAGAAGTCTCTGTATGGGTTAAAACAGTCACCAAGGATGTGGTATCAGAAATTTGATACATTTATACGGGGACTTGGCTTCACCAGAAGCAAAGCAGATCACTATGTGTATTTTAAATTAATTGGTGACCGTGTTATTTAACTGGTCTTGTATGTGGATGATATGTTGCTGGTTGGAAATGACAAAGAAATTATCCAGGATTTGAAGACCCAATTGTCCTCCAAATTCGACATGAAAGATCTCAGTGTTGCAAACTATATTTTGGGCATGGAAATTAAAAGAGATCGGGCAAAGAGGAAGCTTTGGTTAAACCAGAGGAAGTACATTGCAGAGGTTTAATATGGAGGATAGTAAACCGGTGAAGGTTCCTATTCCTGTAGGTGTGAGGTTATCTGCTGAACAGTGTCCCAAGACACAAGAAGAGGAAGAGGACATGTCCCGTGTTCCATATGCAAGTGCAGTCGTTAGCTTGATGTATGCCATGGTCTGTACTAGACCAGACATTGCACATGCAGTGGGAGTATTGAGCAGGTTTATGTCAAAACCAGGGAAGGAGCACTGGAAAACAGTGAAGCAGGTTTTCAGGTATTTGCGGGCACTAGTGATTATGGTTTGTGCTACCAAGGAAGACCAGGATTGGATAGAGTGTTGGATATTCATGGTTTTGTTGATGCAGACTGGGCTAGATATTTGGATCAGAGAAGATCTACAAGTGGGTATGTGTTTAACCTATTTGGAGGTGCAGTCAGTTGGATGAGTAAGAAACAATCTGTAGTGGCACTATCAACTACAGAGGCAGAATACATGGCAGCCACTCATGCAATGCAAGGAAGCAGTTTTGGTTGCAGAGATTGTGTTCAAAGTATGGGGTTTAGTACATGGAGCTATAAGGATAGACTGTGGACCAGCCAAGTTGCAATTTTCTTGGTAAAACCCTGCTTATCATTCAAAGACAAAGCACATTGATGTTCAGTATCACTTTGTGAGGGATATGATAGAAGAAAAAAAGGTGTTGCTGGTAAAAGGTGGACACTTTGAAGAATACTGCAGATGCATTGACAAAATCTGTGAGCTCTGAGAAGTTCTCTTGGTGTAGAGAAACAATGGGCGTTTCAGGGCTGAAAAAAATGACTAAGCTCTCCTGTGGCCCCCTGTGGAAAGAAAACAACAAGTGGGAGATTGTTGGGTTGTGTTATATTCTTTCCACATAGTTAACAGGGGGTTTGAGGGGTACCCGTAACCCCACTTTATGGGGTCCGAGGCAGCGCCCCGAAAAATTTTGGTTTTGGACCCTATGTTAGGTTGGGCGGACCCACCTATGGTTTTGTGCATGATTTTCGCACATGTTTTTTGGACGCGATGGTTTTCGGTCCATGGTTTTGGACGCGATGGTTTTCGGTCCATGGTATTGGATGCTTTGGCATCTATAAATATGTATTGTCACATTGAAAGGAACATAATGAAAAATCAAGCTAGTAGTCTCGACTTTGGGATTTAGTGGGAAATCTCTGTGTATATGTGTTTTATGTGTTATGCTCTCGCATTTTTATTTTTCTTGTGATTGAGAATTTGTATGCAGGTAATTTATATACGGGGTTAAAACCTACATATTCAATACTGCAGTTAAGGATAGATCTTTCAAAAGATTTTATCCGTGGTAATCCTTAACTATATTTTATTTATCATATGCCAATCAACGTAATTCTATTCATTATCATATTGGCTTGCAACAGCACTTTCTCTGTATCACGGTTTGCAACTATTTGTGCAGAATTCCTCCAAAACCAGAAATCCAGAGAAAATGGGGAAAAAATCAAAGGAGTCCACAACAGCAGCTCCGGCAGTCAAAGATCCCAGACCAAGCAAGAAAGGATTAATCTCAGATACGACATGCCTTGGTTTAGGAAATACCAGCTGGGAAAGTATTTATAATCTGATAGAAGCAGAGGAACCCGAAGAATTATTAGAGGAAGCCACAACCAATTCAACTAACAAATCGGAAGGAAATCTTAAAGAATTGGCTTGTTCTTATCTTCACAGGATAGTAGTGCGAGCTAAAATCCTGCCATATACTGACGTAGTAAGATGGGTGGTGGAGAAAATTCCAGTCTCAGACAGAACCTTTTGCACAGCTGATGGGAGGATATTCAGCTCATTCCAGCCTGAGAATCTCATGAAAATGTACCACTTACCTCAACCTGAGAAGTGATACAACAAGGCGTTCCTAGAAGCGTTTGCGAAGGAAAACGACTCAGAGTCAGCCCCTATAAGGCAATGGAGGCATTTCCCGAAAAAGCACAAGCATGAGTCATCGGGTAAGTACTCTGTTGACTCATTGGCTTCCCCTTATTACTATGTTGGGGCTATGATGTGTAGGATGTGGGGAATACATGATTCTACCAAATTCACTATAGAAATGGTCCCTCTAATAGAAGTTGCAATCAATGGCTATGTGATGGATTGGGCAAATATTTTGTCCAATAAACTAGCCACAACAATTTTAGAATACATAACAAATGCACATAAAACTTCCAGGACCATTCCCCCTTTTTATTACAGTGCGTATATTATGGATACTATTAGCTTTAATTCTGAATATCCAATACTCGAGTGGAAGTGGACTGCTCAGGATCCAAACCCAATTCATATTTATCATCAGCTGTTATGGAAGGCGCATTACAAAAATCACTTGTATAAAATTTGCAATGGTTTTATTCTCCCTGTATATTATTCTATTTTTAATAAACCTACCCCGAGGATATCCTCAGAGGCATAAATTGACTTGACAGCAGTATGTAGTTGGTTCGGGGAGGAGAAATTTACTTATATAAGGCTTTTTGTTAGCATTACTAAACCCCATGTTCTCCCCCTGTATGTGCCTGATAAATTGTTAGCTCGGGAATTGGCTTATCAAATAACAGTGGAATGGACATCCAAAACCCTTAAGGATTCAAAGGAACGCATGTGGCCAATCTTCCCTTTATGATGCAGAATTTTCACTCTACATGACTACAAGTATGCAGAGAAGGAGACAGAAAAGATGCTAATGCTAAATCTTGCCACAATTCCTAACAAGCCATATGATCCAAGATAGGTTGCTTATAATGTCACATCTCAAGCCAAACTTGCTAAGTTTGATCATAAAGCGGATGACTTCGATGATCTATTTTCCTCAGCTGAATCATTATTTCAAGTTAAAACACTGGCTACAATCAGGTATCATGATGAAAGGCTAGAAACATTTAATAGGCTTAGAGACCAGAGGTTGCAAACTCTGCCTTTAGACCTATTAGCCACAACCCTGATAGTCCAGTCAAGCAAAACTGAACAGCAAGCTGCTGATAAAGCCCCTGCATTGCAAAAGATCTCTGAGAAAGAAAAAATGCCAGAGCAGGAACAGGAGCAAGAATGAGGAAAAGGCAGTGAACTTATTGATTCAGACATTCATATTGATTCCAAACTACTCAAAGAATGGCAACAGTTTGACTCAATCATCAGCAATTCTGAGAGCTTGCAGGGATTTAGCACATCTGAAGTAACAACTGGTCAAAAGATAGCAACTAATACAGTTCCAACTGAAGGAACTAGCGGCCCACCCATGACTCAAAAAGATGTCGAAATGATTCCAGAGAACCCTTCCGATGAGATTGTTCTGCATGTAGAAGAAATACCACCCTTAGATGTCTTCTACAACCCTAAGCATAGGGCTGTAATAAAGAGACAAAGGAAAAAGAGAAACTTGATCAATCTTCTCTTTTACCTACACAGATGGAGATAACTAATGTGGTATGGAGAGAGGAAGTCAACCCTTCCGAAGATCTTACTAAACTCTCTCAGTATGTTGGGGAATACACAACAGCTACTATGGACAAGGTATCGGAAGTCAACAATTTTCTTAAAGAGAAGGATCAAGCAATCATTTCACTGGAGACATAGGTACATGAAAAGTAGCAGAAAAGAGAACAGATAGATCAATAGCAAAAAAAACTATCTCAAGCATTGAACAAGCTAAAGACAATGAATGAACAGTTGAGCAAATCAAAAGATGAACAGATCGCTCAATTATCACTGCAAATAGAAAGGTTCAAAGAATTTCCTCAAGTGGAGGAATTCAAATCAGAGGCTCTCCAAATTACTAAAGCACTATCTACTCAATTGAGCTTGTTATGTAATAATATTTCTCTTGTTCCTCCCTTTTGTGAAATTTCCTCGTCTATGATTGATAAGTCAGTTGATGCAAGACAAAAATTGGAGCAAGCAGATGAAACACTAACAGAGTTTCTCTCTTGGCAAGAACCAAGGAAGGACAAGCTGCAAATTTGCCCCAAATTCTGGAATCACACAAGGAAATCTTGTTCCATGAGTGACAATCTCAACTGATGAAATCAAAAAGGACAACATCGAGATGTAGATCAGCGACTGGTAATATAGTGGAATTGATTAATAATACTATTTATTTGTCAAATTTAATTTCAGAATGTACTCCAGGGAAACTGCCATCAATGAAAGCATTGGAGCAGATATGGAAACAGGAGCTGGAAAAGAGGGAGAGATTGATCACGGGCATTCAAACTTTAACATGGGAAACCTTTTGGTTCTTCCTTGTTAAACCATATAGTCAAAGGACAGCGATGAAATGCCTAACCGATGCAATTGGTTACATGATTCCTGAAATTACTGATGCCACATATACTGCCCAGCTACATTTGCGTATGAGTCATCCTCCAGAACTGCAACCGATGCTCGCCATATGCCAACTCAAGCCAAAACAATGAACCATCCTTACCGACTGCAAGCATGTCTATTTCGGGGAGATTTTCATATATTTGTGATTTGGTTACACCAGCTTATAGCATTTTTATTTCATAGTTAGTTAGCTTAGATAGTATTTATAGACCCTTTCATGTTTTTAGAAAGGGTCTTAAAATTTTGTATTATGACTTGGATTGGAAGTTGCACAATTGTGCTTCTGATATATATATATATAAAACTAGACCTGAATTCTGAGTTTTAATGAAGAGTACTTTTGTCTGATATGCACTACTGCTTCCTATAAAAGTACTTCCAAATTATAAAGCGGGATCCAAATGCAATTCATGTCGAAGAGGATTCAAACACATATGGTACTATTATCTATGTTTTGCTTCATTCTTTTATGTGAACTAGCATTCATTCATTTTTCTATTATTGATGTACATATAAGCTCTTACAGCAATCTCTTTTACTTATCCTATTGAATATTCAAGAGTTGCTATTTTTCATCTATATATGTGTCAATGATATATAAAGATCAATGCAATAATGTTTTAATTATTACTTTGTTCAACTATTTGAACAAAGTAATTATCATATGAATGAATATTTTTGTTTAAAAGTAGAGTCATCTACATGCCTACTTTTCAATAAGAACCATTAAGAATTGCACTAAGACAGTGACTTCCCGGGATAGATTAGTTAATTACATTATTGCATTTTAGAATAAATCTTTCATCATTTTCCATTAGATATAAGTAAATTAAACATTTATCCATCCCATTCATAAATCATTGGGAAACTGGTCCCATTATATCCAGTCGGAGCCACCACACCAAACGGAAAAGGAGCTGCCTTTAAGGTCCGGACCGGGTGGTTTTCCCCAATGTTGATGCAGTGATTTTTGAGGCATCAACAAGGTGTTAGATTCCCTCGCTATGTTGGGAACGATTTTTTCTCAATGTTGTGCATGAATAAAGGAAGTTCTCTTAACCTAGCCCTTGTGTTATCTGGTAATTATGTTATGATCATGATTATGTTGATGTTTATATACGTATACATGTATGTATGTATGTTTTTGTCTGACAGAATGATGATTTTTTTATGCTAATGATTATAAATGTATGTATCTATATATCTATGTCATTGTCTGACAGGATCATCAGGAATCATCCTTGTGGGGGAATGATTGCTTATGCAGGTGAATGGCATGAAGAGGTTCTTGGTATTATGAGGAATCAAATGAGAAGAGTATTCATGAAAAATATATAAGGCCAATATCATATGGTTATGAGTTGATATTATGTGATTATATTATGTCTGTGTTCTGGACAGGCTATACCGAGGGATACATCAGTGAAATGAAAGCAGACCTGCAGCATGCTAGGACAAGCAAGGATAAGACGTTGGAAGCAAGGTTGCTTGGTAGAGACAGTGTGGTTTTGGATGTGTGGTACTATTGTTGTGCATGTGTTGTACATGTTGCATCTATGATGTGTGCACATGTCGTGTTGTGTATATATAGTATGTGTACATGTTGTTTATGAAATGTTATGTACAATATTGTACAAATAGTGTTGTGTGAATATTGCATATGGTGGCGAGCATGTGTTGGATATGTAGTGTGTTGCACAGATGATGCTATGTACATGTTGGATATGCAGTGCTATGTATAGGTGGTGTTGCGTGTATATTGTACATGTGGCGCTATGTAGATATGGTGTTGTGTGCATGTGGTGTTGTGTACATGTTGTACAAGTGGCATTGTGTGCAAGTGGAGTTGTGTACATGTCGTGCGTGTGGTATTGTCTACACGTTGTACAGTGGTGCAGTGTACATGTGGCATTGTGTACATGTTGTGCAGGTGGGTACATGTGATCTTGTGCACATTTTGTTCAAGTGGTTCCATCTACCTGTGATCTTGTGCACGCGTTGTGTAGGTGGTGCTTTGTACATATGGTACTGGTGTACTTGTGGTATTGTGTGCATGTCATACATGTTGTGTTGAGGGCATGTAATACTAGGTGCATGTATTGCATGGTGTTGTATGTTGTTTATGGTAGTATGGGTGTGATGAACACTATGTGTATATGCACATGGTGGAGGAGAAGGCACTTGGTGTTTGTTGAGTGCGGTAACATATCCAAAGTGCGTACGGAATAAAGACAAAGTCAGAATCTAAGGATTGATGAAAGGATAAATATCAACATTTTATTTCAAATTTATTATACATGTGATTTATTATTATGGTATATGATGATTATATGTGATCTATGATTTTGGTTTATGATGGTTACATATGATTTACGATTTTGATCTATGATGGTTATGTTTTGAGCTAACTTGATGGGATATATTTATACATGATAATTTGGTCAAAGATGTTAGTTTGACTTGTTGTGACAGGAAGTAAATAGGATTGCAAGTGTACCTTATTGACGAGCTACCAATGAGGTATGATTTGAAGTTATTTCAATTTATTTTGAATCTAATGAAAGTTATGTACTTGGTACAGGAAGCACAAAAATGCTCGGTTGGGTGGTTGAAACTGACTACAAGAATTAGCAGCAACAACAAAAGAAATTGGAAAATGCAACAGTACGTTGGTAAAGCAATTCAGGAGCAGGGCCATTGTGGGACACTGGTACTCAATAGTGTCCATTGATTGCCATGAGCATGTTATGGTCGGTATGATGGTTTTGAGGAAGTTATATGCCTTGGTTGTTTGATCTTCCGATGTGAGGAAGCCTTGCCAAGGAATGGATTGCCCAAGATAGGGGATGTTGGGGAACTTGGAAGGTGAGTGACTGCATGGAAGAGGTGACTTTATTGCCCAAGGGACTGTGTAGAAAAGAAGGGAAGGTCAGGGATATATTTGTTTTGGTCATGAGCACTTCCAGCTCGAATCAGATGCACATTAGGCATGCACCCTAGAACAATGAACTGGTTACTATTTGCTGAGAGGACAAGTGGCACAGGATTGTAGCACTGGACATTAGATGCAGCTTTGATTGTGGCAGTGAATTATGGACTTCGTGGGAAGGAGGTGAATCATGGTATCACTTTGAGGCTGGAGGTGTGACCCTATGGATTCCCTCATTGATTGATACGGGCATCGCATCCCTTATTTGCTGGTTTAGCAAATGTGCATATGTGTATATGTGGTTATTGTAAATACCGTAAGGACTTGTGTTATAAAGCTCGAGTATGTGATGTGGTTGTTATTTGGTCATGTTGTCATGATGTTTTTCTTTTGAGCAGGGCATTCATTATAAATAATGTAACAAGCTATATGTTATAAAGCTCCATTTGCAATATGTTTTGTTTTCATCAGTCATGTTGGTTATAGGTATCATTGAACACCGAGGACGGTGCTCCCCTAAGGGGGGGTTATGTAACAACCCTGGTGAAAATTCCATGTAATAAAATAAATGAAGGCAAAATAATAACCATGGATGATGGGACACTTATTCTAAGTTGAATTTTGGGCAAGGCATCCTAGGAGGTGTTGATTTGGTTGTTTATGGCTAAGGAAATTAGGAAGGACAATGGTTAAGGCTTTGGAAAGAAAAAATGGCATTTTTGGCACATTTATTTATGAAAATAATGGAAATTAGGAGAAAAGGAAGGTGAAGGGTAACAAGTTTCATGTGAGGAGGAAATTGAAGGAAAATAATGGAAAATGAAGAAAATAGAGAGCTCATTGGTCAAAAGGCTTCTAAGGATTAGTTGGTAACCTTTTTTCAGTTAAGTTTTTGAGCTCTCTCATTATTTTCTTTCTCTCTCACACTCTTGGACACTTAGATTTTTCTTGAAGAAATTTTTGGCATTGAATCAAGAAAGGCAAAAAAAGGCAAGAGGAAGCAAAGATCAAGCAGGGAAAAGCGGGATCAAGCACCTTCAGCAGGATTCATTACAGGTATCGATTCGCATGTGTATTTTCCTTGCCATATTTGGCATGCATGGTATTGCATGTGGTTATTTTCTTGATATGGCATGGTTTTTTCCAGATGTAAAAAAATTTTCAGCCTAGCCTTTCCATTTCCAGATAACCATGTTGTGATGCGGTTCTCATGTTTTACTTGAGCTGGATTACTAGATGAATTCAAATCTGAGTGAGGTGGATCTCCAAAATGATAGAACACATGGCCTAGTAACCCCTAAATCGAATTGTGGGTTGTGGTAAAGCTGGATTTTGTGTTGCCTCGGTGGGCCTAGGAATCTTTTCTGGTGAATGGCACAATATACGGTAAATCCAAGAAGTGGTTTGCTCTCCGTCGGGCCTAGTAATCTGGGGTTTGGGATATGCGGTAAATCCTAGAGAGTGGGTCTCGGTTTAGGTCCTAATGATCTGGGTTTGGATTGCGGTAAAGCATGAGAGACCAGGAGGCAGGAAAATCCTTCATGATGTAGGTGGAGAAATCTAGTGACATCCATGCTTGTTTGGCCTAGTGATCAGGTGGAGATCACGGTAAAGCCTGTTATGATGTGTTCATTGTGTTGACCTACTGATCCAGGATGGATTACAATAAAGCCTTGTTTCTATTGATGAAGGTGAAGTGGTCTAGCCTCAGTATGCCCTGGTTGGTTCTTTTGGTTTGAGTCCCACATTCATGCTTGGAATATGGCAAGGGGGTGAATGGATGAAGAGAGATTTGGCTCAGCCATTCTATGGTCGAGTGGAACGTGGAAGTCCCATCCCAGGTTTGGTTTTTGCATCTTTAATGAAAGGTTATTTCTCCTTGTATTTCTATGAGCATTTTGATGGATTATATGTGGTCTATATGGATGTACTTTCATGAATATTTATGTTATTATTATGCTAGTTATGTGTGTTTTTTATGACAATAGTTATGTATGGATCTCAGCATGTATTTACTTGTAAATGAATGGATAATGTATTTATGGTCTAATAGATGGTAATGCAGCAAATGACATGAGGGAACAATGGTTCTTAGCGATTCTCAGATAAGTACAAGATCCCTATGTTTAATTATGTTGGTTATACATGTAGATTACATGCTTGCGACATGTTTGATGAAATGTTTGTCATGGCTAGTATGGTCTGATTAAGGTCCTGTTTAACTTGTTGCTTTTACATCATTATTTCCCTATTCTTTTACTTCTCCTAAGTTATCATTCCATTATGGGTAGTGACCTGGGCTCTGGGCATAAAAAAGTGGCTCAAATCCCGGGATGTTGGCACAGAACTAGAAAAATGAGTCTCTGGACACTAGTAGGAAAGCCTGTGAGAGTGACTATGGGTTTTTGGATGTTGTTATGCCTATAGCGTGAGAGCGACTGAGTCTTAAGTTGGTCAAAACTTCAGTAGGACCCAAGGGCAAGTTGTCTGAAGTGTTGGATTGGTTCCTGAGGGTCCTGACGCTGATGTTGAATGTCTACTTGTTATGTTTCTATCGATTCCACTTCCTTAAGGTCACATAGGAGGTCGAATCCAATCATAGTAACCTCTCGTTGCATGTTTACCCCAGTTGGCATCGTTACTTGGGTAGATGTGGGAGGAGGGTGTTATAGCAACCATGAAGTTTTGAACAACTACAGCGAATTAAATTAATATGCGAAATGATATTGTTACTAAACAAATCAATAATATTATAATTTACCATAGAAAACTCCTAAGCCTCGATAATCATGTATGGTGTAAGCACATATCCCATACAACATAAAACTCCTCTCTGTTGCGATGGGTCTTGATACATCATACACATGTATCCCTTCCCACAATCCCTTCAATTTATCTACCAATGGTCGTAAGTAGACATCCATATTCTTCACTTGTCTTCTACTAGGGACTATGAGAGCTAACATAAGATGTTAATTCTTTACATACAACCATGGGGGGATATTGTTATTTATCGTACTACAGGCCAAATAGAATAGTTGGTGTTTTGGAGGGAATATGGGTTAACGCCATCCATGGCTATGTTGAGTCGTAGAATTCGTACTTCATCCTTGAATTTTTCAGGTTATATCCTCTATATGCTTCATGGCTTTAAATCTGTAGGGATTTGCATAACTCCTTACTCACTTTTGTGTGAGGCATGCCATCCCTGCAACATAGCTAATTCTTTGCAACAAAAGAGTATTTAAATCCTTGGGATTATAGGCATGTGCCTCAAAATATTATGAGGAGGACCATGTGATTTACCCTTCTTTTTAATTACAGTACTTGTCATGCACAGATTTTAGACATATCTCTTTGTTTGCATATTATCCTCTATATAGAATACAATCATTCTGACATGCATGATATGATATGTACTTATGACCCAACATTTTTAACAACTGCTTTGCCTCTTTGCAACTACCCGACAAGACATTATCACTCAAAAGAACCTTATCTTTGAATATCTTGCAGTTGGTGGGGAATATAATTGCACAATGTCAATATTTAACATTCATAAAGTCGACCATTTTTAAATTTTATTGTGTGACAAAATAAAAGGAACTTGATCGATCATGCAAGTAAATTACCTCAATATTTCCTAGAAACATGCATTTGACATGTCAAACTTTGCTTTCACGTTATACAACAACATCATTGTCCCCAGTTGAGTAGACTTCAACTTGCTGCTAGGTTTGAAGAGAGGGGTGGTGGAAGCAAATTTCAAGCTTTTGAATAAGATATCAGTGATATGAGCATCATCCCCTAGCTCATCGTTCAGGAATGCATCTAACAACATTGCCTCCATGGCAGTCATATCCCATAAGTAATCATCCATACCAACCTCCATTTGGTTGTCTCCAATGCCAACTTGTGATGAAAAACTATTATTTTTGTAGTCATTCCTAATTGGTGAATATAGACGTAGTGAGAATTGAATAGGTGGTTGATTCAACCAATATTTGTATGCTTCCACTCTTATTCTTGATCTTAATGCAACCTTCTCTTGAGTTGACATTGTAGTGGGGTGCTCCGGAAGATGGTAAGTGGGTCGCTCATCATCACTAGAATCCTAGTTTCAAAAAAATTAAACGTCATTAGTATAATATTGACGATATTAGTAAGCATGACAATGCAATTGGTTTGTCGAAATTACATTATACCAAACAATTATTGCCATCGTTGATCCAGGATTGAGGTTGGAAGATGCCATCTTCCAAATGGCAAGATGAAGAGGTTGTCCATTTTCATCTACTAACGAATTGTTATATGCTGCTCTTGATAAGAGCTTCTGACGTTCTTGAAAATATGGAGTAATATTTTCTGAATCTGAACTCGATTCTGAATCAAGTTTCTCCAAGTTTGGATACATTTTTATTCAAATTGACATGTATTATAAAAAATGAATTAGATAATCAAAATATAAATAAAATATGAATTTACTGGAGATGGAAAGGGATAACTATGTGAAGGACTTAGATCAACAATATGGAACAAACTGGAATTTGAAGAATTAACCATTTGATATTATTGAGATTTTGTCCTTGCAATTGAGAAAAATCATAAGTAAAACTTTGTGTGCATATCCAAAATTGGTCTCGACAACCATATAGCCACAATCTGAATTTCAATATAGTTTTCACACAAATATTCAATAATAGTATGAACTATTGTAATTCATGTGGATGCATTATAAAGGATCATTTGAAATTAATATGCCATTTTATGTGAAATTAAAATTTTAGATAGCTTTTAAACGAAATCGGTGTGCTTATCAGAACAAAACGCATTGAGGCATTTAAAACATTAACAAGACTAGGGAATTCAAATAATCCCTGCACCAGTTTCCAACATTTCGAAAAAAAATATGTTATCAAATTGGTGTTCTTCTACAAAAACATACCAATGCGTTTAAAAAAAAAAAACACCGCTACGCACCTGCTTCCCAATTAAAAAAAATATGAATTCAACCAACTCAATGCTCTTATAACAATTAGAGCACATGTTTTTTTAAATAGAAAATGTACCATTGCATTAAAAAAAAAAAATTGTACGATTTCAGAATTTCAAAAAAAAATTGTATCATGTTGCGGTGTTGAAAAACGTTGTCGCCTCGGTAATGTTGGTGCACTTGACTATCGAACGCATTGATGTGTGGGGAAAATGGTTTTTTTTTTTTGAAATCTAATTTCGTAACGTCTTTTAAATAGTAAAAAGTTATTCACCATTTCATTATGTTACCCAAAATTTCAAGTGATTGATTTGCAAGAGAGACATACCAGGAGCATTGTGCACCAACATAATTATTCAGAGATCAAAAGCTAAAAGATATGGTGATTCAGTCAAAAACCTGCATACTAAATTTTTTAAATTTTATTGTTTATTTTACTAATATAAAATTTTACAATTTTTGTTAGAGTTTAATTAAAAGAGGGATCATTTACAAGAGAGACATACTGAGAGCACTATGGCGCTGCAAAATATTTTGGATCCGCTGAAAGATCAAAAGTTGAAAGATATGGTGATTCACTCAAAACCCTAGATAACAACAATCTTAAATTTTATTGTTAAAATATTTTTCAATTCATGTTAGATTTATTCATAATTTAGAAAAAATAAATAAATTAAAAACCTTGTATGATAAAAAATTTACTATAGATTTTACTTGTAAATTTTTTATAATTTGTTTTCCTATTTAAATTTAATTGAAATTTAGGCAAAAAACAAAACAAAAAAACAAAAAACAAAAAAACAAAAAAAAAATCAATACTTACCTTAAACCCTTACTTCTTCCTGCAAAATTTCACCTTTGGATTTAAATTCCTCTACCACTTCACAATTAAGGTTTTTCAATTTAGGGATTTTAGATTTAATGGGTTTGTGTACTTATTATATATAGGACATTTGACATGTAAAGTAGGGGAATCAATTATTGAATTAGATCTTGATCCAGTGGATTAGTAAAATGCTCAAAATTCAAGTGTTAAAAAAATGCTCGAAACCAGAGCCAAAACGAAGATCTCATCACCCTGAATCCAACACAACTTGTTTCACTCAAAACTGATGTTGTATGCTCCCGATATTACATTCTGACCGATTTGTCAAACAGCTAAATTTTCTGTAATTTGGATTATAGGTACACCTAGTCAGTAGTCTGTACGTTGACTAGGCATGTGACTCGGCAGATTGATTGTACAATTCGGGCCAATGGTTGATTGACAAGTGTCCTAATGTGATTAGCTCATGAATGATGGTTTTGTGATTGGTTGGAGTTTGACCAATGGAGGAGAGCCACGTGGGCCAATTGTTGGCTGCCATGTGGCCTCATGATGGTGTATTAAAATTTGGTATGGGTGGATCGGGCCTTGGCAAGGTTCTAATGTTGGACCTCTGGGGTGGCGGCACAGTGCTCCACCACTACGCCACCAATGATCCTTACAACCTATAGTTGTCGATGTGTATATAAAGTTTCATGGGTTGTGCATTGGAGGTTGGGGTAGGTCAAGGCGTAGGGTTAACCCTAACCCCAAACCACATATCATATCATACACCAGATCCAGGTGAATCTCTAAAAGTACTAGTGGCATGGTAAAAAGGCTCAAAACTCAAAGTGGCATAAACTCTATAAACTTAGCATCTGATCAAAGTGCTCGTCATCTTGATTCCAACGATGCAAACGACACTCGAATCTTAGCTTATATGAAGAAGTTAGAGCAAGTCAAAGTTAGGTTTTACTTGGACAGGTGGCAGGAGAAGATGACGAGCTAGAACTCTTCAACAAATGGGGAAGCACTAAGTGGCAGGGCGCGATTGGCCCCACATTTTGTTGATCGCAAAACGCAGAGGTACGTGGTTAAGGAATCAGCCCCAACACTACCAGGTTGGAATCGCAGATCAAAGGCAAATCAGATTTACAGAATCAGTCCTGGCAGAGTTAGGATGTAATGCGATAATCGCATATCGCAATCGCAAAGGGAAGAGTTACAAAATTGACCCCTGATACTTAGGGATGTGATTGCGATATCGCAATCGCATATCGTGCACGCCATAGCACACAAACCATAAGACCCGTCAGTTCTTGCTAATTGCGATATCGTGATGTTCTATCGAATCCAATATATATCATGCATTGTGGTTGATAATTATCGTCAGGTCCACCTTTTATCGCAGATCGCTCATCACATAATGAAAAGGCACAGGGTCTATCCACCGATTCTCTATGTAAAATCCATCGAGTTAAGGATTAATGTGCGGTTGAGAGGTTTCGCGATGTTTGACAAGGTGTTACCTGCATACTATTTCAGGTTCCAGATTCTTGGTGTGGAAACCATCCCCCTGTTATACTTGACATTTGTTGAAATTGTTGGGATTGAGGAGTTATCCAATGCAGCATATATAATGGACTGTCCGCACAAGAAAAAGGCAGAGACTGGCATAGAAGTTCAGAAACTATTGCGCACACCAGTAACCCAACCTCGAAGCAGGCCGGAACCTCCCTTGAGCAACATGGCGATTCCAAGGGGGTGCAAAAGCTTCATTTCTCTGAATTGGATGTTCGGATAGGCTATTCTACACAATTTTTCACTATGATTTTAGTGGTATTGTCTGTTTCTAAAGATGGGTTCTCCATTCTTCGTTCATATTCTAGCTTGGAGGTATAAGGATTGTAAATGAATGGTGCTTGTACTTTATCCCTTTTTATGCCACTTAATCAAAGAAGCCCTCCCCACTATTGAGCAAGGATTGGAGACGTAGTCCAAATTGGATGAACTCCGTAATCATATCTTTGTGTCATGGTTTCACGTTTATTTTATTATTTCCACACTATTTTATGTTCTTTTAAGTTCCATGGTTAATAAGCTTTGTTCATGTAATTTTGATGCATCTATAAGTAAGAGACCTTGGATCAAGTTTGGTATCGGAGCAGGTATTTGTCGATACAAATTGCATGAGTATATGCTAACCCAGAGCAAGTTGTGAAAAGGCGAAGGAAAGCTTGAGTCCTTTGATCCCAAAGCATTACATGTACAACAAAGAAGAAACATGGAAAATGAAGAAGATTGTTAGGAAGAGGAACATAATTCTGCAAGGTATTCGACAATATGGCAGAGAAAGTGGACAAGTTATTTTCAGAGTATGAGAAGGAACTTGGGCATGAGAAGCAATATGTAGATGACAATAGATCAACAAATCATGAAGGTGGTGGAGCAGAGCCTCCTCCCTTTCCTTCTTCAAGTGATAGTACTCATCACTCTAATCGTGATTGCAAAGATACATCTAAGAATCCATTCTTCAAGTTAGATGTAAAGTTTGACCTGCCCATGTATAATGGAGAGTGTAGTGTAGAAAAAATTAATAATTGGATAAGGTAGATAGAGGTTTACTGCCAGATCCAACAGATCAAAGAAGAAGAGGCAAAGGTCTAGTTAGCATCTCTTCGGCTGAGTGGCACTGCTCTCATTTGGTGGGAGAGCAAATTGCAGAAGGGCAACAAAAAGTCAGCTAACCTTGTTTCCTCTTGGTCCAATTTTATTTCTTCATTGAAAGACCAATTTTACCCTTTGGGTGATAAACAAAAGTCACTAATGGAATCGCAATATCTAAGGCAAGGTAATAGCCAAAATGTGCAAAGCTTCATTGAGGAATTTCGAAAACAAGCATTGAATTTGGGCATCTCAATAGATTCACCCGAGACTGTAACTAAGTATGTTGGTGCGCTACATAGTTACATAAGACTCATTGTTATTGTTCAATCCTACTATGATTGATGCAGCCAATGTAAATGCCATTCATCTTGAAATTCAAGGCAAGAATGACAGAGATGATCAAGCTAAGAAAGCATTGTTCAAACCTCAGCATGGAAAATTCCAGAAGAAAGGCAAGGGGAAGGATAAGAAGATCGTCGCAGCCAAGAAAGAGGACAGAGAAACACCATCTTGCATACATTGCAAGAGAGAAGGTCATAATGAGGACCACTGTTGGAAGCTACATCCGGAGCTGAGACAAAAGAGATTCAGCAGAAAGGGCAAGCAGAAGACCATGGAAACGATGCAGTAGGACCTTGGATCAGATTCCGGTGATGAGACATTGATCACAGTCATGGGCGCAAGAGGTACACTTTCTGTTAATAATAATTCTGATTCGATTGCAAGTACTAGTTCTTTGAATGAGCTTGTAAGTAATGAATGAAAGAGGATTAAATTATTCCAAATTAGGGTTATTATAAAACACACAAAGGTGGAAACTTTGTTTGATTCAGGTTCCCAAGAAAATTTAATCTCAAAGTCCTTAGTTAAAAAGTTAGGCCTCGAAAGTAAGCCTCATCCAAGTCCATACCTGCTTGGTTGGGTAAGCGATAAAAGAAAAATTACAAGTAACCAAGCAGTGTAGGGCCAGATTCATTATTGCTTCCAAATTAGTTGATGAGGTAGAGTTAGATGTTGTGCCTTTGGATATCTGTGGAATTATCTTGGGAAGTCTGTGTCTATATGATAGAAAGGTAGTTTTCTTTCAGCACGAAGACAAATACCACCTCACGAAGGATGGGGTAGAATATATAGTCAAATATCATCATACAAAAGTTAGTGTTATCCTTGTAAGTGCAGGACAGATTAAATGACTGGTTAATTCCAGTAAAGGGTGTTTGCTCATGGTAGTCAAAGCGAAAGAGTCTGAGACAGTTGACGCTTCCAAATCTTGTAATCCCGATCATAAGAAATAATTATTTCTGACTGTGATGGATTGTTTTAGGAACCGAGAGAATTACCCCCAAAACAGGAAATCCAACATGAGATCCATTTACAACAAGATGCTCCTTTACTGAATATTGGCATGTACAGGATGGCTTCTATTGAGATGGAGGAGATCAAGAAACAAGTGTAGGAATTGCTAAGTCAAGGGGTCATCAGACCGATTTCTTCTCCATGCGGCTCACAGATCGTGTTGGTGCCAAAGAAAAAGGACACATGGAGAATGTGCGCAAACTACAGGACACTAAACAAAATTACGATGAAGAATCGATACCCTCTCCCTCGCATTGATGAATTATTAGATCAATTGAAAAATGTTGTTTATTTTACAAAACTGGATTTGCATAGTGGATATCACCAGGTTAGAGTTGCAGAATAAGACATTTGGAAGACTGCATTCAAAATCAAGTAGGGGTTGTTCGAAATGATAGTGATGCCATTCGGACTGTGCAATGCTCCGACCACGTTTACGAGGGTAATGAATGATTTGTTTAGGCCTTTTCTAGATAATTTTGTGCTTGTATATCTTGACGATATTCTTGTTTATAGTAGGACATGGGATGAACATGTATGTCATGTGAAAAAAGTGCTTGATGTTCTGAAAAATGAAAAATTGTATGTAAAACTATCAAAGTGTGAATTTGTGAAGACCTCTCTGGTTTATTTAGGTCACATAGTTAGTAATAGGCAATTGAAAGTAGATCCCTCTAAAGTAGATGTGATTATGAAGTGGCCTGAGCCCACAAATGTTACAGAGGTCTGAAGATTTTTGGGTGTGGTACAGTATTGGAGAAGGTTCATTGCGAACTTCTCTATTATCGCAGACCCCTTACACGCATTGAAAAGTGTGAAGCGAGAATTTCAGTGGGGAGGAATGTAGCAGAAAGCCTTCGACACGCTAAAAGAGAAGATCAACACAACACCATTTCTAGCTTTACTAGACCTTCAACGGGCTTTTGAGATTGAGACAGAAGCTAGCGGATATGCCATGGGCGTTGTATTGATGCAGCAAAGGAAGCATGTATGTTACCATTCAAAGACTTTCTCGCAGTATGTTGTGAATTATCCCACGTACGATAGGGAGCTGTACGCCTTGGTTCAGAGTGTAAAGAAGTTGAAATGCTACCTAATCGACAAGGAGACCGTTATCCATACAGATCATCAGCCCTTGTAGTACCTTCAAGCACAGACTAAGCTTCAACAAGCCCGTCATTTCAAATGGATGGGATTCCTCCAGCAATTTCATCTCGTAATAAAATACGAGAAGGGAGCCAACAAAAAAATAGCATATATGCTTTCCTGCCCTCCTATTTTTGCATATGTAGTTTTGAAAAATGCTTCTTTATCGTTAGAAAGTTATGCTGAACAATATGCTAACAATAGTGATTTTAAAGAGATTTATGCAAAACTGACTCGTGGATCGCAGGTGGCCAATTATTATTTGTAGGGAAAACTATTGTATCACCTTGGAAAATTATGCATACCCGTTGATGAAAGGGTACATGTAATCCGAGAGGCTCATACCTCTCTTGTGTCTCGTTATTTTGGGGTTGAAAACAACTTTATGTCATTTATAGAAGTTTTGTTTTTGGCCTCATATGAAAAACATTGTGACTCATTTTGTAAAGGGTTGTGTTCTGTGTTTTGCTTCAAAGCCCTTTAATAGAAAACTTGGGCTCTACACACCACTCCCTATTCCAATTCAACCATGGGAAAGTGTGTCCATGGATTCTGAAGGTGGTTTGCCTATGTCTAGGAAAGGTCACGACTATTTGTATGTCATCGTGGATCATTTTAGTAAAATGTGTATTTTAATGCTTTGTAAAAAGTAGGTCAATGCTGAGCAGACTGCTTATCTTTTCTTTCAACATGTTTGGGTCCATTTTGGGTTGCCCACATCTATTGTACCAGATCGAGACTCTCGCTTTCTTTGAGAGTTTTGGAACAACTTATGGAGAATGATGGACACTAAGCTGAAAAGAAGTACGACATCTCATCCACAGATCGATGGGCACAAAGGTTGTCAACTGCACTGTGGTACACTTGTTACGAGGCTATTGTGGGATGAACAACTTCCTTATGTGCGGCATGCATATAATTGAGTAGCACATTCATCCACACAGAGCTCATAGTTCGAGACATGTTTGGGAAAGATGAGGATGACAATGGATGGGATGATAAGGAAAAAGCATGGAAGTTTATTCAACAGATACAAGTGATTCATCGGGTAGTATATGAGCATTTGGAGAAGAGTCAGGCTCAGTATAAAGCTCAACATGATAAGCATCAAGTTGACCATCAGTTTCAAGTTGGGGACAAGGTATGGCTCCATATCAGCAAGGATAAAATGAAGAGGGGAGGGAAGAAATTGAGACCCATTCGATATGGTCCCTTAACCATATTGGCAAAGATTGGAGACAATTCTTTTTTCATATTGACTTGCCCGCTTATATGAAAATGTACTTAGTAGTGAATCTTGAAAACCTGAAGCTTTATGAACCTCCATTGATTATGGATACCAAAGAGGTTGCACAGATTCCTACAGTGGACGATTTTGCACTAGAGTATCTAGACAAGTTGCCCGAAGATATCATACTCGACAGGAACAATGGGGATATGTGAGTACTTTTGTGTTGGCTTCAAAGGAATGCATCCGAGTAAAGCTTGATGGACGGAGAAAGAAAAAGTGAGGGAGCAATTTCCTCACTTGCAATTTGACTAAAAAGGCTTTTGGTGGTCCAAAAGCTCTTAGTGGGGAGGATTGATCCAGGTGGATCTCTAAAAAGTACTAGTGGCATGGTAAAAAGGCTCAAAACTCAAAGTGGTATACACTCTATAAACTTAACATCTGATCGAAGTGCTCATCATCATGATTCCAACAATGAGAACAACACTCGAATCCGAGCTCATATGAAGAAGTTAGAGCAAGTCAAATTTCGGTTTGACTTGGACAAGTGGTAGGAGAAGATGGCATGGCAAAACTCTTCAACGAATGGGGAAGCGCCAAGTGGCAGGGAGCCATTGGACCCGCATTTCGCTAATCGCAAAAGGCAAAGGTCCGCAGTTAAGGAATTGTCCCCAGCACTACCAATTTGCGGTTACGATATCGCAATCGCAGATCGGAGGCGAATCAGTCTTACAGAATGGGCCCCGGCAAAGTGGGGATGCGATGCGATAATCACATATCACAATCTCAAAGGGAAGAGTTACAGAATCAACCCCCCGATAGTTAGGGATACGATTGTGATATCACAATCGCATATCGCACAAGCCACAAAACACAAACCATAAGACCCGTTGGTTCCCGCTAATTGTGATATTGCAATGTTCTATCGGATCTTATATCTATCATGCATTGCGGTTGATAATTGTTGTCGGGTCCACCTTTTATCACAGATCGCTCATCATGTAATGAAAAGGCACGAGGTTTGTTCACCGATTTAAAAGCGTTGATTCTCTATGTTAAAGTTGTCAGGTTAAGGATTAATGTGCAGTTGAGAAGTTTCACTATGTTTGACAAGGTGTTACCTACATACTATTTCAGGTCCCAGATTCTCGATGTGGAAACTGCCCGCCTGCTATACTTGTCATTTATTGAAAATTCTGGGATTGAGATTGGCATAGAAGTTTAGAAACTATTGCACATAGCTATAACCCGACCTGGCAGCAAGCCGAAACCTCACCTTGAGGAGCAGGGAGGTTCTGAGAGGGTGTAGAAACTTCATTTCTCCGAATTGGGTGTTCGGATAGGTGATTTTGCACGAGTTTTCGCCAGGAATTTAGTGGTACTATCGGTTTCTAAAGCTGTGCTCTCCATTCTTCGTCCAGCTTCCATATTGGAGGTATAATGATTGTAAATGAATGTTACTCGTACTTTATCTCTTTTTATGCCACTTAATGAAAGAAGGCTTGTTACACAGCTTTTTGTCACTGTCTCTGTACTCCCCGTTCCTTGATCTTAGAGGACCTCTATAGTGAATCTCACATGCTTTGACTCCATGAAGAAACTCCCATTGTGTCCCTCTTCATGAGCAGATCAATTCCCTTTTACACCATTTCCCTTGAAACTTCTGTTTTGCCCAGTTTACAAGACCGGCACTAATGACCTTTATCTCCCCTGCGCCGATGTGCAGAGATTAGCACTATCCCTAGCGCCGATCAGAGCAACTGAGCTATGTTCCAGTTGCGTTGGTCCTGTTATGGAAAGTTTTTTAAATTAAGAGTCGAAGCTTCAAGCTCTAGAAGCTTCGTAACGGAAGTGTGGTAAATGGTTTGGTTGGATGGGGTCGAGGATGTCAGTTTGGGCTCCTTTCCCCTACAATGATGGAACTACCTCAAGGGATAAGACCTTCTCCCATGAGGAGTGGATCCACATCCCATCCATTCATCCTATGTAAACCTCCCTTCTTCCCAAGCACAAGCTAATGTTGATGGTTGTGTGTTAGTGTTATTTTGGTTTAAAGTAAACATCAAGCTATTCATAGTTGTAGCTATCTAGTTGTGTGAGGGAGAAGTGTGATTTGGTTTGGAGTGAAGCTTAAAGGGAATAACCTTAAAACTATTGTTGATTGAGGCCATCATGGAATGCTAACAAAAGTGTGTGGGAACCTAGTCTTGTCAAAGGAGAACCACAACGTAAGGACAATGGTTGTAATCTCTTCTTGATATCAATATATATGCAACTATTGATTGATTTCCTACATGTTTTGTCATCTTACATATTCATGGATTAATGTTTCTTGACTTGTTAAGTAGGTTGAATTATAATTTGTCTATTATCACGGTTGTTGTTTGATGTTATTTACTTGTTTCAGGTGCTTGAAGAAGGAAGCGAGAGATAGCTGGAGCGAGCAAGCAAGGACATCATCAAACGGGATAAGTCTACTAAGAGGTAGCCCTCTTAATTGGTTCTAACCTAAGGAAATCTTCCATAGAATGTATCTGTAGTGGCTAGACCCATTATCAGGTTAGAGGAATTTTTTTGTGTCCACACTTATAATTTTACTTCACCACAAATTGGCGACTCCATTGGGGATCCCATCCTTTTGTTTGTCTTGGAATTCATGATTTCGTGAGAAATTTTCTAGTTCCACTTTTTCCTTTTGGTTCTGTTTGTTTTCTCCTACTTACTGGCCTAAGTTTAAAACTCATAGTAGTAGATCTGGTCTTTGTTTCAAAAAAATTTATTTTTTTCTTGGCTCCCTCGATCAGCACACTTAATCTGCTAACAGTGGCGCCGACCAGCCTCTAGCGCTTGTTGTCAGTTTGGTAGTCACGCCAACCAGCCTCTGGCACTTGTTGTCAGTTAGGCACTCATGCCAATGCCTGTAAGTGAAGATTAGGGTTTGACCCCAAACTTGGCCAATGTGTTTTGCTCTTATGATTTTGACCCCGTAAGCCTTTTGGACCGTTTTCTCCCTGACTAAAAAGTTGCTTTTCATTTGGTTTTGTTTGCTTGTTGGCTTATCATCTTCCTGCTTGATTGCTTGAGTCATTGGGTGGTGAGTGACACTAGGGCATCTAGATTTTCATCCATTCAGTTGTAGGTGTACTTACTCCTTGCATTTCATTTTTGGTCCTTTTACGACTTTGACCTCTATTACACAAGTTTGAAAAGTTGTCATTGGCTTGTCTAAATGTTTCTCTTCCGACATGGATCACGTTGCCTATCTTGTTGCTGGTGAAGTCAACAGTGTTTCATTAGTTTGAATGAGCTTCTCTTTTCATGTTTTCATCTGCTTGAAGAGCTTATTGTCTCAAAAAAAAATTCATTGAAGAACTGTATCTGAAAAGTTTATTTCGTTGTTTCATGGAAAAGTATGAAATTCTAGTTTTTTGCATCATTGTGCTACAACAGCTTGCATCATTGAAATACTAGAATTGCACTAGCATTTGGAAAAGGAAAAGAACTCTTTTGCTTTTGAAAGGACTATTAGATATGTGCTTGTCAGGAAATTAGGAATTGGAATGCATTTTTCATTATTTTATTTTTCGAAAAAGTAAGGTAGTGAAAGATCATTTCGCTTTCAGTTGCTTGATTGTTTGCATTCGATTGAGTAGTTTCTACCCTCTCTAGTGTAGGCATTTCATCAAATTGAAAGGGTCTTGTCTCATTTAGTTGCATTTAAGGTTTTCGAGTCGCATCGCTAAGACCTGAAAACCGAAACATAACTCAAGATAAACTTTAAAATGAATTCAATTAAACTAAGGAGCATTTGACATTTAACGATCATATCTAGAAGGTCTAGGCCAGAGACATGTTCCGACATCTTTAAACCTAGCAACTGTCGTTAGCTTCAGCATTAGACAGTGCTAGTACGAATTTGGGCTCCCCGTACCGTCAAGTATATAACGGGAGACCCCTTTAGGCTGCAATCCTTTATCCTTAGGAAGCCGAGTCGGCCACCTTGCAAACGTGATACACCGAACACAACATTCGGGGAGAATTCCTGCTCGTACTTCTCGGTTCACTGAGAGGTATTCTGCAGTTCATGGTTGCCTGGTAACCCTGTTTAACTAGATCATCCAGAGTAGTCATTTGATATTTTTGACTCATTAAACTTAAAAGGTCATTCGACCACTTGTCCTTTCAAGCTCGTTTCCAATCGAAAGCTATAGAGTCATCTTTGTTTCTTTCTTGACTCTTAAAAAATGAAAGAGCATTAGTCTTTTATGTGTCTTAATAATTGATTGCCCATGATCCGAAAACACCCTATTAGTCTTTTCTGAGACCAAATCATGAGTTTCCCTTAAAGAACTTTTTAAAGCCTTGAAGTTATTTTTTCTGTCGACTAAGACAAGGTCATCATGGCTTAACCATCTGGTTCACCCAGTTCCTCTTCCTCTCCTCCGTTTGAAAGATTGTCTGAGGAGTCATTTCCCGAGTTACCAGAGTCACTCGAGGACCAAGGTGTTGAACTTGGAATTGTTCTGAGTATTCAACCTTTGTCATCTCATCCTCTGCCTACTTTCGATACTGGGTCATCCATTAATCTTGGCTTGTAATCTTCGGACAATCGCATTCAAACTCCTAAGGACTCACCAACCATTGATGGTCATATTGGATTGGTTATCTATCCTCTGAATCCTTCGTTTGACCCTATTGTGATATCACTGCAGCGTCCTTACAATCCGTATGACCAATCGAGTGTTCCTTTGGAACTATCCCCTCATACTTCTTCGGCCATCTGTCATTTGTTTCCAGACATGGAACCCGGAGGCAATGCTCCAATCACCTCTCCAGAAGAGTCCGAAGTTTCTACTCCACACGTTGTTGAGGAGGAAGAGCTGCCTTTTCCTCCTCGAGGGTTTCCTCTATTCTGGGGGTATTCCCACTAGTTTGTCACCCAACTATGTGTCTTTGGCGCAATTGGTTTCAGGTACACCTAGTGCCTCATCACTTTACCATAACCCTGTTTGGGCATCAAGCGCCATGGCTACGTCAGGTCCGTTCGTTGTGAACAAGACTGCCAACAGGTTGTTACCTCAGTCCCGGTGCAACCCACCATTCTGAATACCCTTATATCTTCAATCCCAGTTACTCGTTAGGCACAACCGACAGTTTCAAAGAATGTCTTTGTCAGTTCCTCCATCCCTCTAGTCAATGGCCAGGCTGTGCCACCGCCTCGAGGGCAAAACCTGAATGTTTCTATGGTGTCACATGACACCAATGTGAGTGGATAACAAGCTCGCATGCTTGGTATGAACCAGCCTTCTTCTGGTATTATTCACAACCCTGCTAATCTTACTGGATCAAGAAATGTCTAGTACCAATAGGTTCAGAATCTCGTTGGTCCATCTGGATCGAGCAACGTTCAATATCAGCAGCCCTACGGGGCTCAGGTCCAATACCAAACTCCTTACGTTCCATATGGTTCTTAAGGAATGTTTAATCAACCTTACACCCTCCAATCTGGACAGTACATTCAACCTGGCTATGGCCATATTCAGTTCGAAAATTCCCCGAGCACTGTTCAAGTACCCTTGCAAGAGCAAGGACAACCTCTACAACAACAAGGGAAATCTTTGTTGCAGCAAAGGTTCTCCACGCAACTGCAAGGGCAAATGATCCCGCAACAGGCTCAACTTCAATAACTACAAGGTCAACCCTTGCAACAGTTGCAGCAAATCGTGCAGCAGTAGATGCAATATGCTCCACGCACCTCCCAGTCCATGTCCTCGCAGGGCCAACCTCTATAGTCTCAGGGACAAATTTTGCAACAATAAGGTCAACCCTTGCAAGGGCAGGGTCAAGGTCAAGTCTTGTAGCAGCAGGCACAAAATCCTAATGTCCTAGGTCAACAGGCCCATAATCCTACTGGCCAAGGGCATCAGGTACAAAACCCTAGTGCCCTAAGTCACTAGGTTCAAAATCATTTTGGTCAAGGGCAGAAGGTACATAATCCCTATGTCCAAGGGCAACAAGTGTATCAACCTTATGCTTAAGGACAACAGGTCCAAAATCCTCTTGTTTAGGGGCAATAGGTTCATCACCCGTATGTTCAAGGACAACAGGTCCAATATCCATATGTCCAAGGTCAACAGGCTCAACAGCCTTTTAACTTGTACATTGCTTATCAGCGACCTATGACTAGACAGTTCCAAGGTATTCAAGGTCAAAATCCTCCCTATGGTCAAGGTAATCCGCAATGGGGGCAACCTCAGATGCCATATGGCCAAAATCCTTACCAGCAGGGATGAGCTCCTCCATTCATACCCACTTATCGACCTCCCATGCCTTTTAACACCCAATTGCCATTCTTGGCCACACTTGAGTTGCTAGATGTATCTCGCCTTATGAATGATCCAATCCTTCATTCACCATATTGGCCTCCAGTGTCGTCCAAGATACCAAGCGATTGTCCAAAGTTCGATGGGAAAGTTAAAGAAAATCCTCAGGCTCATGTGATGACATATCACCTCTGGTGCTCGTCGAACTCATACGTTGATGATTCCATTCGTGTCTGTCTTTTCCAACGAACCCTCACAAGCGTTGTAGCCAAGTGGTACATCGAGCTGCCTTGAAGTACCTACCACGACTTTAACTCTTTAGCCATGGATTTCCTCACGCATTTTCAGTTGTCGATTCGCTATGAAACTGGCACCTCTTTGCTTACATCGCTTAAGAAAGATACTGCAACACACATCTCTAATCACATCCATGAATGGAGACATAGATGTCGCCTGATCAAATTTGAGATTGTTAATCAGTTGCTCACTGAATGGTTCACCAAATCATTCGTGGCCCCAATTTCTCGTGATATAGCTATGGGTGGATGCATTACTGAAGAGCAAGCCATCGCTCATGTGTAGTACTTGGATCTAGTTTACTCTCAATCAGGCACTTTGTATGAGTTATTACCCAATGCTCTGCGGCCATTATCTGCTCCCGCAACATCAAAGTCACAAGTTGTACCTCCCATTGATGGAGTTATTGGTTCAGTATCCCAGACCCCTGCTAAATTTTCTTCCAAATAGAAGTCGGCCTTAAATGTTGTTCCTAGTAGTTCATCCCAGAATCGACCTAGCCCTAGTAAAACCTCATTGGTCCACGCTATCCAATCTACTGCAATGGACAAATCCTCGAAAGGAAAGATGAAAGGAAAAGGCAAGGGTAAATCCAATGCCCCAAAACAGGTTCCTCCCAAATCGTCTGTTGGTGAATCTTTGCAACGGAAACCTAACTATCCTTGCCACATTTGCGAGGAAGATCACTACACTAAGGATTGTCCCCGATGATTTGAAGTTAGTCGCTTGCTCAAAGGGACCCCCGCTGTCCTCAAAGAGTCGTTTCCTTCTTAGCAGACCCAAATGGTAGACCAACCCCAATCTTCTTCCTCCGGATCTCAAGTGTTCATGATGAGTACACCTATAAATGTGGCTACTAGATCAAAAGATTATCAAACTCCTGCTTCAACAGCTAGGAAAGAGAAAGAGGCCGCACCTCCTTCTTCTACCCTAAGTTCTGGCCCTCTTCATATTGAGCACCCTAACCCTGATTCCACTATACAACCACCCTCTCGAGGTGTGTTGCGGAAATCCTTGTATAATCACAATGCCCGAGCTACTCAGCACTACAATATTGTTGAGGATTTGGCTCAAGCGTCGTCAGCCATGTTGGCTCTCGAGGTGCTCCAAAGCTGCCCATCACAAAGGAAATCCTTACTATCAGCTATCGGGGGCATCGATCCCACTGATTCCAATTTGATATGTTTTGATCTAGAGAGCCATGTTCCGCATCTCCATCATCATATTGCTTTTCTCATTCAGGTAATCATCAATGAGAAGACCATCCACCGGACTATCATCGATGAAGGTGCTTCCACCTGCATCATGTCGACCACATGCTGGAAAGCTATTGGTTCTCCTGCTTTGAACCAATCCCTGAACACTTTGGAAGCTTTCGATGGGCACGATTCGCGACCCTCCAATGTCTTACCTAACCTTGCCATCACTTTGGAAGGCAAGACATTGCAAGTTGAGGTAGAAATTGTTGATGCTAATCTCAGTTATAATCTTCTACTGGGCCGAAGTTGGACCCATGCCATGCATTTCATGGCCTCCTCTTTATTTCACATGATTCATTTTCCCCATCAAGGGAAGATTGTCACTATTGACCAGCTGTCTTTCTTTGCCTCTTCCTCTTAAGATGGTAATGTTCCATACGTCAAGCACACTGGTGCTCCCTATGAGAGTGTGGGGGCATGTCTTTTCAAAGATTCTTCCTTAATGGGAATTTTTCCACTCCCACCTCCTCATGTTGCCTCTGTCAACATGATCTTGATCAAATCTGATCCTTGGGTCATACCTTCACTAGATCTTGTTGATACCTGGGGCGACGTTATGTCGCTTAGTCCCGCCAAAGTCAATTACGTGGAAATTGTTTCGGCTTCGAGTTTTGCATCCTCTGATTCCTTTATGTCGAAGACCTCTCTCAATACGTACTCTCAATCCCCATGGCTTGGCACTTTGGGATTGCCTAATCCCTTAGCGAGACCTTCCTTGCTGATGAAGGTATCATGGAAGTCATGTCTCTCAAGGAACCACCTTAGATCGATACTCATCATCGCTCCTCATTCCTGCCTCGTCCAGTGGTCAAGTCTATTGTTTTTGAAGAGTCCTCTTCTCCATTTCCGCAACCGATCGTCACTCACAAAGTATGGTTAGAAGGAAATTTGGGTAATATTACCCAAACGATGTCGATTGATATTTTTACCAAAGCCGATATCGTTGAACACGTTCATATTGGGGTATCTTTTTCTCAAGATGAGATCAAGACATATACCCGTCTATTTTAGGAATTTCGTGATGTGTTTGCGTGGTCCCACGAAGAAATTCTCGACATTGATCCTAGCATTATAGTGCACGAAATACCAACTTATCCGCACGTGAAGTCCGTTCGCCAACGGCTTCGCCTAGTACACCCTAGGAAGGCCACCGCTATTAAGGGTGAAGTTGGAAAACTTCTCAAAGTTGGGTTCATCTATTCCATCCCCCTTACAGACTCGGTGTCCAATATTGTCCCAGTGACTAAAAAATAGGGCACGATCTGCGTTTGTGTTGATTATTGAAATCTCAATCCTGCCTATCCTAAAGATAACTATCTTACTCCCTTCATTGATCAAATCATTGATGAATGTGTCGAGAGTGAGATCGCACCGGCCGACCAAGAAAAGATAGCTTTTATCTATCCGTGGGGTACGTTCGCGTACAAAAAGCTCCCTTTCAGCCTCAAAAATGTTGGGGCTATATTTCAGCGGGCAATGAATTTCATGATATTCGCAACATTGTCCAGCCTTTGATGACCTTCCCGCTCATTCTCGTAGGCGCCAAGATCACCCAAACCATCTTCGGCAGATTTTTCTGCGCTGCAGATACTATAACATTTGGTTAAAGCCACACAAATGTGTTTTTTGCGTAAAATCTGGATGACTCCTCGGCTTCATCGTTTCCAAGGATGGTATTCGTCTTGAGCCGCTAAAAGTCGAGGCCATTGTGAATTTACCCCTTCCATATTCACTACACCAACTCCAGAGCCTACAAGGAAAGGCCAATTTTCTCTATTGTTTTATACCCAATTATGTCGGGCTAGCCACAAGATTTACCCGTTTGTTAAAACAAGGAATGCCCTTTGTATGGGATGAGGTGGCCCAAAAATCCTTTGATGATCTCAAGGCCATCCTCATAAATGCTCCTCTGTTGCACCCGCTGAATTGTTATCGAGATTACTCCCTTTACTTAATCGCAACCCCTGGTACCATTTCTATGGTCTTGGTCCAAGATGATGATGAAGGCAACGAACATGTGATCTACTACCTTAGTCAGAATCTCCTCGACACTGAAACGCGTTATGCACATGTCAAGAAGTTGGCTTTGGCAGCCGTCTAGGCTGTTCAATGCTTTCGGCACTATATCCTTCTGCGTATGACTACAATGATTTCTGAATGCAACCCCATGACCTATACCCTAACTCGTCAGTTGCTAGGGGGCAAATATTCTAAATGGATTGTGATCCTGCCAGAATTTGATTTGGTATTTACTACTGCCAAATCTAAGAAGTCACTTGTTTTCGCCGAATTCTTTTGTTCCCTTCCCTCTAAGTCTCTTCCTACTGGTGCAGATGAACACTTCTGGATGAGACCCTCTTTCTGATTAGCACCCTTGATCCATGGTACGGTGATATCTTCGTGTATCTCCAGACGTCCATGTTGGCTAAAGATGATCGCCGAAGGATTCGGCATCACTCCCAACCCTACCATATTATTAGCAATACTTTATACCGTGTCGGTGTCGATTTAGTTCTTATTCGATGCCTTACGATCGAGGAAGTTGAAATAGTTCTCAATGATTGCCACTCCAAGGCCTGTGGTGGTCATATGTCTAGCTACGCCACCGCTCAAAAATCCTTCGCACTGGTTATTTCTGGCCATCTATATCAAGGACTACATTCTTGTTTTTCGCAAGTGCCACGAATGCCAAATTTACCAATGCAAGATGCGTGCTCCACCCGCTCACCTACAACCCGTCATTACCTTTGGTCCTTATGCCAAATGGGCATTGATTATATGACATGTAACCCTCGTTCGATTGGGGGCATGGCTAAATTATCGTTGTTGTGGATTATTTCACCAAATGGGCTGAAGCGATGCCTACATACTTTGCAGACGATAAGACGGCTGCTCAATTCCTTTTCAACCATGTTATTTCTAGGTTCGGTGTACCTCAAGCCATTGTCACAGACCATGGCTCCCATTTCAGAGATTACATGATGGCTGAGCTGACATTTGCATTGGGCTTGCGCCACGATGGCTCGACCCAATACTACCCTTAGGCCAATGACCAAGTTGAAGCTGAGAACAAAGTCTTGGTCACCATGCTTCAGCATACTATTGGGATGCACAAGTCAAATTGGCATCTCATGCTCTTTTCAGATCTGTGGGCCTACCAAACCTCAACCAAAGACGCAATTGGTTTCACGTCATTCCAGCTGGTCTATGGTCTAGAAGTAACATTGTCAGTCAAATGCGAGATTCCTTCACTCAAGTTAGTTGTTAAACTCCTCCCCAAAATGTCACCTCAAGAGGAATGCCTCTTATATTTAAAACGACTGGATGAGACTCGTCATCTCACCTCCTTGGTCATCGAAGCAAAAAAGAAACAGGTCAAATCCCATTTCGATTAGTGGGTCTCCCCTCGCGCATTCTTTGAGGGTGATTTGGTCTTACTATATGACCAAGCTAACAATAAGCTAGGGGCAGGCAAGTTCGAACCCATGTGGAATAGGCCCTACATTGTGAAACGTGTTTTGCAGAAAGGAGCATATGAGCTTATTGATTATGAAGGAAAAATCCTCTCGATAAGCCCTGAAACAGGCATTACCTCAAGAAGTACTATGCTTAGGTCATATTGCATGGTTACTTATGTACATTAGTGTGTCATTCATTTTTGTGCAGTGTGATTTTGTGTGTTAGTTTTCAAACAGCTTTCCTGTTTACTATGCTTTTCTTGCTTTGCAGATGTCTGTGATTCCCCACATTGGTTTTGTTGATGGTGCTTGCCGTAGTACCCAGAACCTATCATCCGTGGCATGGGCTATTTATGACCCTAACGGTGAGTTGATTGACCATCAAGGTATCTGTCTAGGTCGCACAACTAACAACATTGTTGAATACAGTGCAGTCATCAAACTGTTGTCAGAAGCCATTGCTCTTGACATTAGAGAGTTGGTTGTCAACCTGGATTCACAACTTTTTGTCCTTCAACTCAACGGGCAATATTTCGTCAGAAACCCTCAAATATTGAGAATGTATCTCAGTATCTGTCTATTGGAAAGACATTTTGATTACATTACATATTATCATATTACCATATTTCTAGACACATGAATACATTGACAGATGCATTAGTTAGTCATGTTTTGGATAGACATTTACGAAACATGTGAAAAGATAAAACAAACCATTTGTACCATAGTAGACAAGAAAATACAACATGTGTGTGTGTGTGTGGTGATAATGTTTGATACATTAGAACCCCAAAAAATAATATGTGTGTCCAAATAACATCAGTTGCTCGCATGCCTCATATCTCTGTGGCAAGCAGGCCTCAAAAATATGAGTGTTGGACCTAGGAACTAATCAGCATGGTGATCATGGTAGCATGATACAACTCATGAAACATGATTCAGCAATCGATGGATCCGATCTGAGACTCCCACCGTGTATCTTTGGTACTAATGAGGAATGTCTCCTACCCAAGCATACTCTGGGATGCCACAAGTCAACCCCTCAAGGTTCCTCGTGATCTCCTCCTCGTTGTCACTCCCTTCCTGATAAGGAGCGACAACATCAATAGGGCAGGGGATGCGCCTAGCTATTGGGGACATCCCAGCAGGCCGCTCTGGTCCAACGTCTGCATTAACAAAAGGTTATAAGCACATATATACCAAAAACAATAAAAAAAAATCTCAAAATTAAAAAAAGTTGATTTTTTACCATCATCGTCAAAATCCTCTCCATCTGGTAAGGGCATGTCCGGCTCTCCATGGAAGTCAGTGCCACTATATGGCCAGTCCTCCACGATGATCTTCTATCATCGTAGCCATGAAAAGAATGCACGTTTTTATGACATGTGCTGACCCCCAGTGATCCTGGGCATCAAACGACTCTAGCGCGCCATCTACGGATCTTGTGGCATAGGAGGATTTACCTTAGTGCTAATACTGGAACAGTGGCACCTATTCCAAGAAAAAGGTCACGAGCACATATCCGAAGCAAAATTAGTTCAAATTCCCTGCCTTAGCTATGGACAACTAGCACTTTATGTTGATCTTCATGGCCTCTACCTAGTTGAAAATCGTAGGTGTTGTGCTGTCGATAGCATATAGGAACTTCGACTTGTTGGTCTCATGTTCTTCCTAGGACCCCGCCACTCTGTTGATGGCCAACAAAAGCACTCTCAGTGTCAGATCCTGAGCACTGGAAAACTCAATCTTCCCACTCTTGGATTTGAGGGCCTCATGACAATGTTCAACAAGCAATGAATATATGCTTACCCCAATCGGTCGTGAGTCGTACAAGTTTACTGGTTCCCCTCTTCGGGACAGTCTAATGATGAAGTATATATCTGAAGTTTCCAACTCCAGCTCTTGGTCACCAATGACAAATATCTCCCGATTAATGTCCCAAAGAATAATCAGGTACCAAAGCAACTTGGGTTGGGCCCACATCCCTAATGTGAGAAAGAAATTGAGGAGCTCGCAAGCCCTCAAAGCTTCCAAGCAATCTAGGTCATGCATTGCCTGGGTGTCAACATCCTCATGTTATTGTTCTTTCCAGTCCACCATTTTCAACGATTCTTTCTTGCAAAAGCCATTAATTTAAGTCAACAATCATGCTTAAAACTGTAAATTTTGAGTTTTAACGGTGATTTTTTGAGGAAATAGGGTTTTTCCCTATTCACAGCGCTAGCGCACCTGTTTTAAAAATAGTTGCGCCAATGGCACGACTGGCTTTTTTAATCATCCTCAGTCGGCGCGATTCCATGCCCGTAAGTCGCGCCGACCGAGGGCAAAAAAGTTTTTGCAAAACCCCCACAAAAAAACTAGAAAAATGGTTAAAAACAGAAATAAAGGACATGAAAATGGAGCTCAGGGCTTTGGCTTTTACTTGTAACTGGCAGCTCGGCGATTGACCTCCCGGATCTCCCGCAATATGCTCCAGAACAATTAGGGAAAAAGTGAGTAAAAAGCTTTCACAGCAAGGTAAACTGGTAAATAGTAAAAATATATTTACTTTTCTCCTTTTTATTCTTTTTTTCATGAAAATATCAGGTTTTTGTAAATATTTTAACCTATTTTGCCTCAAGAACTAGACAATACACTTTACCTTCTTGTGTAGCGACAAGTGATGGATGTTCGACAATGATGATGAGTCACGTTTTAGCGCTTTTCTCGACTCGTTAAGCTCATATGAAAAGATTGCCGAGTGTTTTTCCCTTTTGACTCGTAAAAGAGAATAAAATGGGGGGTCCACTTTCAAGCTCTTTTTCGACCCTTTAAAAGCGAAAATATGGTTGAGCCCTTGTTGTGTCAAACTTGTTAATGGATGCGAAGCGTCGTGTCCCTAGTATAAGGTTACCCCTTTTTCGGGCTGGGAGGAACTATCTACGAAAAAGGTTCTCCTTGACTGAAATGGTCAAACTATTCTCTCAAGTATCATTTTCTACCTTTTCAGGCTCAAGAGGCACAAATGTACAAAAAGGGACCATGTGGAGTTTTCTTTTATGTGTCTTTTTCAAACTCTCTAAACATGAAAAAGATTCTGAGTTACACCTTTGTCGGACTCGTTAAAATACTAAACGACATTGGATTCGTCACCATGACGAACATGAGCTTCTCCTTCCTAGGGCTCATTAAACTTACTAGGTCGGATTCAACTGAAGGATGAACTTACAGTGCAAGCATATGCTACCCCCTTCAAGCTTGCGATTAAAAAATAATTGGGGTACCTACCAGAAATGGTGGGGGGAAATTTGGAAATTTATCAATTGTGTCGGCAACTCACTCTTGAACATGACGCTTTTTGCTTCGTGTCAGGTTTGGATATCCTCCTTTGTATCATTGACCTTCTTGGGTTTGGGCCGTTCATTTTTGCCTTCCATTTTATCTCTGCCACATCATCATGACCACCGATCCTATGGATCCAAAAGCTGCCAAACTTTTAGTCGTGTCGCCAATATGTTCAAGAGTTGTCCTTCTATAGTTACACTTACCTTTGTTTCTCTGTATCGCCCAAAATCATTTTGCATCCTTCTGTCTCGTGTTGATGATGTGGGAAACATTATGGCCCTCCTTCGGCACAGTCATTTCCCGTCGACTTCATCTCATTATCCAGGAAGTTCACCGAGAGACTCCCTTCCATTACCTTAGAGCTTGCATGCCCTAATGGAAAGTTCTTCGCACTCAACGACAAGTTCACATCATTTGCTTTCGATCGAGTGATTTCACGGATGTTCAACTTCAATTCCTCTATTCACATTCTATGGATTGTGCTGATAGTACCTTGAAGACCATTGCCATTATTGGTGGTTTTTCTCACGCTTGTTAATAGTTTACATCATTGACTGGTAATCAAGCGATTTCTAGCATGTTCGACATCAACACATCTATTCACATGTTAGAATTTGTACTTTGATCGGGTCGTGTTGGAGCACAAGACGCTTGACTCAGATCACAAAAGTCTAGGTTTCAAAGTGATGTGACATAGTTATATTGATATACATGTCTCTTTCAGATGGATGGTTGTGACCATACCATGAGTTATCATATGTGATCCTTCTCATTATTAGATGGTTGCGACCATACCTTTGTTTCATTATTATCCTCTTTGATGGATGGATGCGCCCATACCTGGATCCATTCACATGATCATTCTCTGGATGGCTGTGTCCATGCCATGATTCATGTATCATTTGACAAAGTTCTAAGTTATGTATATGTATCTACACTTACTTGCAGGTTTTCTGACGGCAGACTACGGTTCCTCGCACTGATTCATAAAGCATTTCACCCCTCACTCTAGCTTGGCCTTCATGCTTTAGGGGGCATCTGTTACACAACATTTTGTCATTGTCCCTGTACTCCCCGTTCCTTGATCCTAAAGGACCTCTAAAGTGAACCCCACATACTTGCCTCCATGAAGAGACTCCCATTGTGTTCCTCTTCGTGAGCAGATCAATTCCCTTTTGCACCATTTCACCTGAAACTTTTGTTTTGCCCAGTTTACAAGACCAGCGCTAATGACCTTTGTCTTCCCTGCATCGATGTGCAAAGATTAGCACTATCCCTAACGCCGACCAGAGCAACTGAGCTATGTTGCAGTTGCGTCAGTCCTGTTATGAAAAGTTTTTTAAATTAAGTGCCGAAGCTTCCAGCTCTAAAAGCTTCATAACAAAAGTGTGGTAAATGGTTTGGCCAGATGGGGTCGAGGATGTCAGTTTGGGCTCCGTTCCCCTATAATGATGGAACTACCTCAAGGGATAAGACTTTCTCACATGAGGAGTGGATCCATCTCCCATCCATTCATCCTATATAAACCTCCCTTCTTCTCAAGCACAAGCTAGTGTTGATGTTGGTGTGCTAGTGCTATTTTGGTTTGGAGTAAACAACAAGCTATTCATAGTTGTAGCTATCTAGTTGTGTGAGGGAGAAGTGTGATTTGGTTTTGAGTGAAGCTTAAAGGGAAGAGCCTTAAAACTATTGTTGATTGAGGCCATCATGGAATGCTAGCAGAAGTGTGTGGGAACTTGGTCTTATCAGAGGAAAACCGCAACTTCAAGACAATGGTTGTAATCTCTTCTTGATATCAATATATATGCAACTATCGATTGATTTCCTACATGTTTTGTCATCTTACATATTCATGTCTTAATGTTTCTTGACTTGTTAAGTAGGTTGAATTACAATTTGTTTGTTATCACAGTCGTTGGTTGTTGTTGTTTACTTGTTTCAGGCGCTTGAAGAAGGAAGCGAGAGATAGTTGGAGTGAGCAAGCAAGGGCATCATCAAATGGGATAATCGTTCTAAAGAATGTATCTGTTGTGGCTAGACCCATTATCGGGCTAGAGGAATTTGTTTGTGTCCGCACTTATAATTTTACTTCACCACAAGGCCTCTCCGCTATTGAGCAAGGCCCAAAGACGTAGTCCAAATTTGATGAACTCTGTAATCAAATCTTTTAGTCATGGTTTCATGCTTATCTTGTTATTTCTGCATTAGTTTATGTGCTTTTAAGTTCCATGGTTAATAAGCTCTGTTTGATGTAATTCTGATGCATCTATAAGTAAAATATCTTGGATCAATGATGTCAATGTAACCGACCGTCACCACAGTTCTACAATCACAACCACGGAGATGGGTTTGGTTTAAAGTTTTGGTGCGTGGTGTTAACACAACTCATGACCCTACCACTGCTCATTACCATGGTTTTGAGTCGGGGTAGTGTTATGGTTGGCACGCAGTGCAACCCAACCATGGTTCCACCACACCAAACCCCAGCCATAGCCGGAGTCAAAGGGTTGGCGGGTTTTTTTTAACCACCCAAAATCAACAATGTTAAATGCGCCACGTGGCCCCTTTTTTTCAGTTCGTGGGGATCACTGCACCTTTTAAAGAGGCGACAATTTCCATTCGAACTGAAGTGACTTTCACCAGCACGGGGCAAGTTTGTCGCTCCACGTGGCCAAAATTTGTGGAAAATGCAGGATGGATAGTAGGTGCGTGCGAAATGTAGGACAATTAGTAGGAAAATTGTTCTGGAGCATAACCCAGTCACTTTTTTACATTTTTGGGTACAGAAAGAGCCCAACTAGGGGGTTTTTATTGTTTTAGAGCCATTGGAAACATAATTTTTTCATTTTGATAACTGTAAAGCCATGTAAACACAAATTTGAGTACTTAATGAAAAAGACTTTCCATTGGAAGTTGGACCAAGAGATGTAGCCCAAGAGAGGGGTGAACTCCTTTATCATGTTTGTTGTTATGTTTTTTTGATATGGTATTTTGTCTCTGTTTTTGTTGTTAACTAAGTTTAAAAATCATTACTTTATGTGTTTTATAACTTGATTCATTACCCAAAATACATAAAAAAAAATTATTTGCAATTTGTTCATCACCTTCAAGTTTCGATTACATATCATTTTGGTTTCAGAGCATTAGGGTATTGTGAAAATTTCATTTTGTTTGCAAGAGCTTTTTCTGATGGTTACAAGGTTGAAGCTTAAAAGAGAAGAAAGAGAACTTGTGGAGCCAATATCTCAAATTGTTTCAAGGAGAACAAACACACCTCAAGCTCCAATAGTCATGGCACATGAAGAAGGTCCTAAAGGGATGTATGAACATGAAAGAACTTTCAGAAAAAGCTTTATTTGAGATGTTTAAAATGGTAAAGGTTCTTTATGAAGAGAGGTATTCAAGGTTGTATGGAGAGAGATCAAAACCTCCAAAAGGAGATGGAGGAAAATAGACAAGCCTCCAAAATGGAATGGAGGGAATGGTGAAAAAACACCACCTTCACCTCCATCCTCATCCTTATCTTCTTCTACTTCTTCAACCCTTTCACAAACACCTCCAAATTCTCCAAAAGGACATGGTAAAACTCCTTTGTTAAATCTTGACATTAAGTTTGAATTGAATATGTATGATGGAGAGGTAAATGCTGAGAAATTAGATAATTGGATTCGTCAGATTGAAGTGTATTGTAGGATACAAAGAATCAAGGATGATGAGACCAAAATTCAGCTTGCTTCTCTTAGATTGGAAGGTGCAACACTTATTTAGTGGGAAGCCAAAACTCAAGAGGACATGAAGAAACATGGTAAGGTTTTATCCTATTGGAATGATTTTCTTGTTGCAATAAGAAGGTAGTTTTATCCATTAGCATACATGCAAAAAACTATAATGGATTGGCAAAACTTTAGACAAGCTAAGGGTCAAAATGTGTAAAGCTATACTCAAGAATTTAGGAAAAGGGCTTTGATTTTGGGTATAGATTTGTCCTCTCAAGATAGTTTTCTCAAATACATTGGAGGATTTCGTAGTTTGTTGACACCTAATCATAGGGATTGGGTGAACAACAATAAATAATGTAAATAAATAATAGAGAGATTGGAGAGTCGTCGAGAGTTGAAACTCAACAGTCACTCCCTCATGTATATAATAATGAACAGCCTAAATGAATATACATTCTCATTTTTGAGGAGTTACCTCCAGGTCTGACATGGTACCAAAGCCAGCTCTATTTTTAGTATTCCTGCCCTTGTAGCTCCCTTTTCTGCCTATTTGCTTGTTTTGCCCATATTGCAGAACTGACACCCCTGACATGGTACTATGGTGCAATGAGTGCATATTTGGTGATATCGCATAAGTTAATGTTGCTTAAATTATTTCTCACCTGGTAGCAGCGTTCCATTGCAGAGGGCGATTTTCGAAAAGCATCCAAAACTAGACTGTTGCGTTCCCATACGCAGCGGTTCGCTATTTCTCACCTGGTATTTGTTTGCAGCATGATCCTTACATTATTGGTGTATTGGCATCAATTTGGTGATTGTGATACATCCTGCATACCACCATTTTTGCGTTTTTGTTTTTGTTTTTCTGTTTTTGTTTTGTTTTTTGTTTTTTGTTTTTTGTTTTTTTTTTGTTTGTTTGTTTTTTTTTTTTTTTTTTTTTTTTTTTTTTTTTTTGTTTTTTGTTTTTTGTTTTTTGTTTTTTGTTTTTTTTTTTGTTTTTTTGAACGATGTATGCACCACGCGGCCTCTCACTTGGCTTCCTCGTGACCTCCATACACACGACCTTCCTCACGACATTTTTTTGTTGCCACTACCATAAGCTGGACTCTGCCCCTTTTCCCCTTTCTTCTTATTAATAAGATAGGCTTCCAAACCTTTTGAATCAAAGTGGAGTAGGTTTCTTTCTAAATCTTTCTCTGATTCTAGCCGTGTAGTGGATCCGGCTTGAGTCGGCTAAAAAGAGGTGTATACATTGGTCCACTGACGTCTAGTTCACTTCCTCTGGGTTATTGACTCCTTCGATTTGAATTAGAGAAGTATTTGGGCACTGGTATGATTTTAACCTTTAATAGCCTAAGATGATCCCTCGAACATACAACCTAATAAGCTCTCCTTGGCGTCCCTTCACCATGTTGATCGAAACAGTTCAAGACCCTACCACCCCTACAAACAGATGATCAAACCGCTCAGGCATATCCATTATGGTTTTATGGGGTTTTGAACAGAACCTCCAAGCTACAAGAATCCTTTAAAGCCACGGAAGATGCAGTCCTTTAAACCCATGCTGGAAGATTATTTTTTTTTTACCATAACTGCATTTTTATCAGTAATGCATTTTTTACTAGAACTGCATTCTTGATTAGAATTGCATTTTTTTTTCTTAAAGGTATTTCTATTACAGTGCAGAAGTGAAAATATTTTATATATTGATAGCATAAGTAATTTTTTTTTTTTACAGCTCACAGTTTTTTAAAATGCACTCATTAATATCTATTGTGGGAGTGGTCCTCAATGGGAAGGAAAATTATCATGAATGGTCTCATAAAATCAAACACACTCTCATTTTTAATGAGCTGTGGAAAGGAGTGTGCGTTGGAGATAGAGACAAAGAGCCAGAACAGCCTACCTTAGACAATGAATTCACCATTTGGGAAAATAAGAACAGTAAGGCTTATGCATTGATTGCAACATCAGTAAATGAAGAGGTGAGTCGCCATATTTCACCATTTTCAAAATGCTTTCCAAGCCTTACAAAAACTAAAGGAACTCTATGACTCACACTCTGCACTTGAAGTTGTTCAACTCGTGATTAAATTGTTCACCCTTGAATTACAAAATGATGATCCTCTTGCTCTTGCATCAGAAGTAAAATCTATTATGCATGATATTAAAGTCACTAATGTTGAACTAGACATTCCTATGATAGCTTTTCTCAAGGCACTTTATCCCACTTACTCAAATTATCTTGAGTCACTGCAAGAAAATGGAAACCTCAAAGATATTACCTTTGACTCCCTTGTGAAAAAATTTGCTGAAAGTGATAAAGCATTTGGGAAGAAGACAACTCCTCGATCTTCTGAAGAGGTTGTGTGTCTTGCACATAGAAAGAAGAATCTTGCTCAAGATTCTTCTAGAGGAAGAGGTGGTCAAAGAGGAAGAGGAAGAAATTTCAGAGGTAGGGGGGGCAGACACTCTCAAGGAGAAAAGTCAGATTTGCATTGCATCCACCTGCAAGTTACCTTGGACATAATTAAGCAGGAAAGAAACCAACCCAAAGGTAAAATTAATGACAAAGAGAAAGGTAAAGCACCTGAATCCACTCACTATGTTGTGGCACACTATAATATTAGAGTAAATGAAGACTTATTTAATGCTTCACTTGCTTCTTGGAAAAATGATTGGTTGTTTGATTCAAGAGCAACTTGCCACATGACTTTTAGAAGAGATTTTTTTTGAAGAATTTACTGGCAATGTTGATGGAGCAGTATACTTTATAGACAAATCAAAACTCAAGCCGTCAGGGCTTGGCACAATCAGGCTTAAATTGCCTGGTCTTCCAGACTTTCTTCTGCATCATGTTTTATATCTCCCACAGCTGAGGAGAAACTTGTTGTCCTTGGTCCACATTTGCCAACAAGGACACTCCATTCATATGTTTGATGGAAAGGTTGAGGTGATAAAAGCATCAGACCACTCACTTGTCATGACGGGGATAGAAGAAGAAAGGCTTCTCAAGTTGCAGGGTACCTCTGATCATGCACAAAATTTCTCATACAATTCTCATTATGAAGAAGGTACATTTCCATCAAGTTTATTATGGCATGCTAGATTTGGACACTTGAACTATGACAACCTCCGCTTGTTGAAGAAAAATGGTGTTACGGGTTTGCCTACAATTCCTAGGAAACTTAAGCAATGTGATGCTTGCATTATAGGAAAGCATAACAAACATTCTTTTCATGATTCACATTCCAGAGCACATAGAAAACTTGAACTCATTCATTCAGATTTATGTGGTCCAATGCACGTTCCTTCTACAAATGGACATAAATATATGATGACATTTATTGATGACTACACCAGAATGTGTTGGGTTTATTTATTGAAGAACAAATCTGATGCTTTTCAAACATTTAAGAACTTTCATACATGGATTGAAAATGATGCAGAATCTCATGTTGGCTCTATTCGCACTGATAATGGAAAAGAATGCACTTCAAATGAATTTGAAAACTATCTTCGCCAACATGGGATCAAACATCAAACAACTGTGCCTTGTAATCCCCAACAGAACGGAGTAGCTGAAAGAATGAATAAGACAATATTAAATATGGTGCGCTCCATGATGTTTTTCAAAAATCTAAAATTGATGTTTTGGGTTGATGCAGTTCTATGTGTTGTATATGTAAAGAATAGATGTCCATCTAATGCTATTAGAAACAAGATTCCTTATAAAATGTGGTATGGGCACATTCCTTCGGTAAAGCATCTCACGGTGTTTGGTTCCACATGTTATGCCTTGATACTAAAGGTACATAGAAACAAACTTGGTGCAAGAAGTCGTAAGTGTATCTTCCTGGGGTATTCAAACACCTCCAAAGCTTGTCGTCTCTATGATGAAGTCAATAAAAAGTTTGTTGTATCTAGAGATGTAATCTTTCTTGAATCATCCAAAACTGACAATGTTGTTGAGCAACAACTTGATCGCTTGGATAGATTCGCAAATGCAAAATCATTTCAAGAATTTGATAATCAGATTCCACATCTTGAAGGGGGGATTCATATACTAGATCAACCTATGGAATCTTCTTCTGAAGCACTCTCTCCCCCACATGAAACTCCAACAACGGATGATACTTTGAGTGATGCGGTTAACAAAATTGGGAGACTCAATCTTGATTCAATCCCAACTCAATCAATGGAGCAGCTTGGACCATCTCAGAAAGGTCCCCCAAAGTGGCTAACAAAGACACTTGAAGGTGTTCATCTTGATGAGGTTGGAAAGACAGGAACTAGAAATTCAACCTGGCAAAATGGAGGTGATGTAGATGACTCTGATTCACCTGTTGATATGGATGTTTCTTATGATTGTTAATTGAATTTGTCTATAGATTTTGAACCAACTTCCTTCAAAGAAACTGCTTCTCATGATGAATGGAAAGAAGCAATGCAAAAGGAGTATGATGCCTTGATAAAGAATGGAACTTGGAAGCTGGTTGATCCTCCATAAGGAACCAAACCAATTGGCTGCAAGTGGGTCTACAAGAACAAGTATAAAGCTGATGGCTCACTTGACAAGCACAAAGCCAGACTTGTGGCAAAAGGTTTTGCACAGAAGGAAGGGGTCAATTATGAGGAGACTTTTGCCCCCACAGCAAAATGGGCTACCATCCGGACACTCTTTTCCCTAGCAGCTCAGAACTGTTGGAAAGTCCATCAAATGGATGTAAAAACTGCTTTCTTGAATGGAGATCTAAAAGAAAATGTTTTTATGTCCTAGACTGAAGGATTTGCTGTGAAAGGACATGAACATAAAGTGTGAAAACTTGTGAAATCCTTTTATGGCCTCAAACAAGCACCGCGAGCCTGGTATGAAAAACTAACTTAGCATCTTCTGAAACTCAATTCCAAACATTATGATCTTGATGATGCAACTTTGTTTGTCAAGAAAGTTGGCAAAATAGTTGTATATCTTATGGTATATGTAGATGATATTTTGATGACAGGGAACAATGAGAGCTACATTTCATCCATAAAGAAGGAATTGAGGAAAGGTTTTGAAATGACTAATTTGGGCTATGTTCATTACTATCTTGGTATTGAAGTAACTCAACATCCAAAGTCCATATTCCTTTCTCAACAAAAGTACACTGGAGATCTGTTGAACAGGTTTGGCATGGCTGAATGCAATCCTCTGACTACTCCATGGAACAAAACTTAAAGCTCACATCCATTGAAGGAAAAGAATTTGAGGATGCAACAAGTATAGACAACTTGTAGGAAGTCTCAACTACCTGACTACTACAAGACAAGACATTTCATTTGCTGTTGGAATCCTCTCCAGATTTATGCAAAAGCCTTGTGAGGGACATTGGTTTGCTGCAAAAAGAGTTCTAAAGTACTTGAAGGGAACTCAAGACTTTGGACTCAAGTATACACAGGTGGGCGACTTCATCTTGATTGGATACTTTGATTCAGACTTCGATGGAGACAAAAAAACTGGGGTATCTACTTCGGGTTATGCTATGAGTCTTGGATCGGGAGCTATCTCCTAGAGATCACGCAAACAATCAGTTCTAGCAAATTCCACAACAAAGGCAAAATATGTGGCAATAACTGAGGCAACAAAAGAAATTGTGTGGCTCAGGAAAATTTTGGAAGATTTGCAAGTAAAACAAGTACATTCAACTCCACTCATGATTGGCAATACCTCGGAAATAAAGTTGGCCAAGAACCCAAAGTTCCATGGCCAAACAAAGCACATCAATATAAAATATCATTTGATTCAACATCATGTTGAGGCCAAAACAATCCATCCTCGCCATTTTTCCACTAATGAGCAGATTGCAAAGCGCTTGGAAGAGAAAAGCTTGAAATATTCAGAACAATGCTTGGACTCACCAACATCCCTTCAGATTAAGGGGGGGAATTTTGACACCTAATCATAGGGATTGGGTGAACAACTGTAAATAATGTAAATAAATAATAGAGAAAATGGAGATTCATTGGGAGATGAAATTCAATAGTCACTCCTTCATGTATATAATAATGAACATCCTAAATGAATATACAATCTCATTTTTGAGGAGTTACCTCCTGGCTAACATAGTTATTTGAGACACACAATTCTCATGTTTAACCCTACAAAACTAGATGAAGTTTGTGTACAAGCAACTCATTTAGAAGCAAGAGGGAAAAATGTTTCTGAAGAAACTAGTGAGAAGTTATTCAAGTTTGGAGAAAAAGTAAAAGGGAAGTTTAAAGGCAAGGATAAAAGGAATGCTTTAGTCAAGAAAGAGGGAGAAAAAATCACATGTAAACATTGTTCTAAAGAAGGCCATGATGAAGACCATTGTTGGAAACTTCATTATGAGATGAGACCCAAAAAGTTTAAAAGCAAGGAGAAAAAGATATTGTTGCAACTACACAACAAGATCTAGGAGCTGATTCCGGGGATGAAACAAAGATCAAAACCATGTGATTGAAAGTTATGGACATCGCAAGTACTAGTTCTTCAAATAGTCTTAATGAAACTCAATAAGAAAAAACAAGAATAGAGATTTTCCACATTAGAGTTATTTCAAAACATACCAAGATAGATACACAGTTTTAGCGTGGATCACAAGAAAACCTCATTTCAGAAGATATTGTCAAGAAATTGAATTTAGAAACCATTCCTCATCCTAAACCTTATTCTTTAAGTTGGGTATGTGAGAATGAAAAATTGCAAGTGACAAAGAAATGAATACATAGATTTGCCATCACTGCGAACTTCCTTGATGAGGTAGAACTTGACGTCGTTTTGCTTGATATATGTGTTATTGTTTTGGGAAGCCCATATCTATATGATAGGAGAGCCATTTTTCATCGCCATGAGAATAAATATCATTTGTTCAAAAATGGGATTGAGTACACTGTTAGAGCACATAGTAAGAAAATGAGTTGATCTCTTGAATTTTGGACAAATGAAAAAGGCTTGTTAATGCTAGTCATAATTTTACATTATTAATGTTCAAGCACAAAGATGTTGTGGAATCTAAAGCCTTTCAAGGATATGAATCAAGTTTGAAATATGATTTCATGGAGGTCGCTAATCATTGTGATAAGATGTTTAAGGAGTCTAGCATGTTGCCTCCTAAAAGAGCAAAACAATATGAAGTGCAATTGCAACATAATGCATCATTGTTGAACATTGGTATGAACAAGATGCCCGTGTTAAAGAATGCAGAGGGTCAAAAATCATATGAAAAAGTTATTTGACAAAGAGGACATTGGTTCTAAAATATCTTCTTGTGGGTTTCATAATGTTTTGGCCTTGAAGAGGGATGGTGCATGGCGATGGTGATTACATTTGGTACAGAGCCAAGCCAAGTGCAAGTCTAGACATGCTAAGCATCGTTATGACTATAGTGTTCAAGGTGAAGTGAACTTGAAATTTAAGTCTTCTTTGATTGAAGATCGAGGAGGGAATGTTCAAATTCCTTCAGGGGCAATTTTCTTTTCTGAATATCTTAAAAAATTGCAGCAAGATATTACCTTTGAGAGAAAGACAAAGACTTCAAAAGTGAAGTACCTTCATGACGAGCTCAAAGTGAGAAAAACAAACAAATCCAAATGGGTTGAAATTAGAAGGGTGAGGGAACTGTACCCTCGTTTGTTTGTTGACTGAAAATGAGCTTTTGGAGGTCCAAAAGCTTCCAAGTGGGGAGGAATGATCCAGTGGATTTGTAAAATGCTAAAAATTCAAAGTGTTAAAAAATGCTTGAAGTTTGTGCCAAAATGAAGATCTCGCCGCCCTAAATCCAACGCAACTTATTTCACTCAAAAATAATATCGTATTCTCTCGATATCGCTTTCTGACCGATTTTCCAAACAACTAAAAATTTTGTAATTTAGGTTGCACATACGCCTAGTCACCAGTCTATACGCTGACTAAGCATGTAACTTGGCAGATTAATTGTACAATTTAGGCCAATGGTTGATTTACAAGTGTCCTAATGTGATTTTCTTGTGAATGACGGTTTGTGATTGGTTGGAGTTCGACCAATGGAGGAGATCCACGTGGCCTCATGATGGTGTATTATAGTTTGGTATGGGTGAATCGAGCCTTAGCAGGGTTCGAATGTTGGACCTTCAGGGTGGCAGCATAGTGCTTCACCACTACGCCATCGGTGATTCTTACAACCTATAGTCGTCGATGCATATATAGAGTTTTGTGGGTTGTGCATTGGGGGTCGAGGTCAGGGATAAACCCTGGCCCCTGGTCCACCCCAACCCACGAGACCACAGGTCATGGCAACTAGGGTGCGCAGGGTTAACCCTGACCCTAAACCACATATCATATCATACACCATGGTTCAAATGGTGTCAACGTAACCGACCCTCACCGCAGTTCTGCAACCATAGTCATGAAGATGGATTTGATTTAAATTTTTGGCGTGTGGTGTTAACACAACCCACAACCTTACCACTTCTCATTACCTTGGTTCGAGTTGGGGTATCATTATGGTTGGCGCGGTTGCCGTGGAGTGAAACCCAACCATAGTTCCACCACACTAAACCCCAGTCACAGTCGAAGTCCAACGGTTGGCGATTTTTTTTAACCACCCAAAATCAATGGTGTTAAATGCACCATGTGGCCCATTTTCGATGGTTCGTGGGGGTCACCACACCTTTTAAAGAGGCAACAATTTGCACCCAAACCGACACGAATCTCATTGGCACAGGGCAAGTTTGTCACTCCACATGGTTGAAATTTGCAGAAAATGTAGGATGGATACCTGGTGGGTGCGAAATGTAGGACAATCAGCAGGAAAATTGTTCTTGAGCATAACTCAGTTATTTTTTGACCTTTTTGGGTGCAAAAGGAGACCAACTAGGGGTTTGTTACTGTTCAGGAGCCATTGGAGACATTAGTTTTGTATTTTGAGCATTGTAAAGCCATGTAGACAAAAAATTGAGCACTTAATGAAAGAGGCCCTGCATTGGAAGATGGATTGGGAGATGTAGCCCAAGAGAGGGGTGAACTCCTTTATCATGTTTGTTGGTATGTTTTTCTAATATGATATTTTGTCTTTATTTTGGCTGTTAACTAAGTTTAAAAATCATTGATTTATGTGTTTTGTATCTTGATCCATTACCCAAAATACATAAAAAAAAATTAACTTGCAATTTTTTCATCACCTTCAAGTATCAATTACAGATCAGATCCAAACCCTATCGGTCGTCTCCGTTTTTTTTAAAATGGTTATATGTTTCCTGGTGCACCCTATGTAATATAATGCACTGGTGCTCCTTGTGTAATATAACACATCAACATATTAGAACACTCTATATTATGTCTAGTTTGTTAATCATTGCTCCCAATGTAATATAACACACTCACATGCCTCTTCCAAATAACACCATTAAATCGTTCTGGTGTGTTTATCCTTATAAATCGCATCATAATAATTTAAAATTAATTTTAAAAATTAATTTCCATGACAGGGCTGAACAATTAAATGCTCGGTGCGTTTAATAAACATGTCGATTACTAGAGCTTTTTTGGTTGAAAATATTATTTGATATATTTGTAAAATATATTTAATGACTTCCATATTGAATGCCACAAGTTGCATATTGATTAAAAAAAGTCTCAGAGGGTCTCAAGTAACAAAAATATTGATCGACAAAATGATAACACATAAAAAAGCAGAGAAGGCAAGTTCTTTGTGAATTCTTTACAAAATTAATATGTTTGAGCTATACATAAGTTTAACTAATATGCATTGATTGATGTGTGTCATGCAGGGCCACAAAATGAACAAGGTCGATCAGGTCATTTCTTTATAAGAAGAGCTTCGGCGTAAATCACATAGGACAGATCTTTGTCGACGCGTTTCGAACCAACTAGTGTGGTTCATCATCAGGGCGAGTTGAAGACACAAATCTGGCTTAGCATGTTAAATAGACTGAGCAGAGACTCTAACGGCTACCCAACACTAACGGCTACCTAACAGCTAATTTAGACTTAGACTTCAAGGTCCAGGTCAAGACTAAATTAATAAATGTAACATTTTTTTTTTTTTCTATAATTATTTTTATTTTATAGTACTAGGATTTAATAATATATAATCCTATTTATATAAAAAGTAAAGATAGGTGAAATAGCATCATAAATATATTAATTGTAAAGGTTATCGAATTACTTAATAGTCTACTTTTATGGTCAAGATTAATAATAATATTATAAAGAAATCGATCAATATAAGGTAAGCGAAGAGCTGCAAATTATTCATTTGTTAATTTATTTACTAAAATATACTTAAGTTTTTTATGGATATTCTACTTATAGATTCATGCTTATATTTATATATATAAAATCTCAGTTATTATTCTTACCTAGTTAAATATGCCTCCTCAAGGTCATTATTATAGCATAACTAATTATTATGGAGTCTAGGTTCTAAGTTATTTTTATTTACATTTATATTCATATTCCTATCTTGATTCATTTTGTTAGTTTCATTTAGTAGTTAATTACTATTTACTCTAGGTTCTAATTTATTTTTATTTGCATTTGTATTCATATTCCTATCTTGATTCATTTTGTTAGTTTCATAATCCATTAGTATTTAGTAGTTAATTACTATTTACTCTAGGTTCTAATTTCATTTATTTTATTTACAATGATATTTTTACTCTTACCTATATTACAATTTACTTCTACCATAAGCATGATATATCTTGATATCTTTTAACAACTTGGCATTAATCATCTATTTAAATTAATACACACACACACACACACACACACATATATATATATATATATATATTATAAATTATTAGTATTATATACATATAATATCATTATTATTAGATTTGAGATTTTCCCAAAATTCACAATAGTACTACTAATTAACATATTAAGCAATTTTATAATGAGAAAATCATAAACAAATTAACTTTACCTGAAGGGTTAGTAATTCACTTCGTGTACCGTAAAAAACTTAAGTATATTTTAGTAAATAAATTAACAAATGAATAATTTGCAGTTCTTCGCTTACCTTATATTGATTGATTCCTTTATAATATTATTATTAATCTTGACCATAAAAGTAGACTATTAAGTAATTCGATAACCTTTACAATTAATATATTTATGATGCTATTTCACCTATCTTTAATTTTTATATAAATAGGATTATATATTATTAAATCCTAGTACTATAAAAAAAAAAAAAAAAAAAAAAAAAAAAAAAAAAAAAGTAAAAAAGTTACATTTATTAATTTAGTCTTGACCTGGACCTTGAAGTCTAAGTCTAAATTAGCTATTAGGTAGCCGTTAGTGTTGGGTAGCCGTTAGAGTCTCTGCTCAGTCTATTTAACATGCTAAGCCAGATTTGTGTCTTCAACTCGCCCTGATGATGAACCACACTAGTTGGTTCGAAACGCGTCGACAAAGATCTGTCCTATGTGATTTACGCCGAAGCTCTTCTTATAAATATGATGGATCACAGAAGCCTCAATTCTACATGTCATTTCTAATCTAAGTGCAAAAGAGTGTAAAATTCTGATAGAAAAAATGTAGAATGATGAATAAGGTGAATGAAAATATACTGCTCAATATGAGTCTTTTTGTTATTTTTCATTAAAAATATACTTAAGAATATCATATAACATGTTTCAAAAAATATATTAATTCATATATGTTTAATATTCTACAATGAGTAATAACGAAGGAAAAGATCAATGTCCTTCTAAGAAAAAAATATATTATAGAACATATAAATGACAATGAATTGGTCCTTAGCTCATTAAGAGTGGTGCTGGAGGTTAATGTAAGGGGAGATTTTTTTTTACAGAACTTTGAGGAATCTCGTGGAACGAATGTATAGACGTACTTTCCACTTACAATACAAAAATCAATCCAATGATTCTAAAAACCATATTCTTTTCTAAACTATGAGAAGTGTTTCGAGAGCAATGGTCAATGAGACATGTCGCACTTGAGTTGGAAAAAACATACAACAACAAAAATGAATCATTCAAAAGGTAATATTCCTTATTGTATAAAATGATTTTCTAGAATTATATTTATATATTACTACAAACCATTAATTTATTAATATCGATTTTGTTGTATTTAGTTTTCATATATCATTATAAAAATAGTTTATTACTTTTTTTTTCACGAAGATTATGAAAATCTCAAATGATTAACATGCTGATATGTGAAACATGCCAATAAGAATGTCCAAAAAAGTGTATAAGGAGATGGTCAAACAAATGGACATAATTGCATCACAGGAGGAGTCATCTCAACATCGACATGCTTCAAATGGATGTAATCATGATTGACTTTGTACATATAACAAAATAATTTAGCATTAAATATTAATTTTCAAGTGTTTTCTTGCAGAAAAGAAAACAAGATGGAACACATTCAACACATAAAATAGGACGACAAGGAAGAAAATGGTTGATTTCAAAGTTTGTGAGTAATTTTTAATATTTCCTTATAATACCTCAATGTTTCATTTTTGTATATTTTAAGTTGTTTTACAACAATGATCCTTGAATGTCTTCAGATAGGTGTTAGCATACAAAGAAGAGTCATTAGAAGAATTGATTGACCTTAGGTTAAATAAGGGTTGTGAGTATATGTTGGCATATAAAAAATTAATTGTGGAATTTGTAAGTATCTATGTTGGTTTACTTCCCTGAGTTTATAATTAATAGAACAAAAAAACCCTTTATATCTATGATTTATAATGGGGTTTAAAACATGCAGGAAACAAAGTATGGAACTACGTCAGCAAAAGAATTGTTGCAACAAGGCATGAGACTTGGTTTTGAAACCATGTGCATAGTTTATGAGTCACTTCTTGCTATGGTACATTGTTATTCGATTTACATTGATGTTTATTATTTATTTCAATTTTCATTAGTCTCACCAATGTAGATACACTCGTTACACTTTATTTTTTATGTTTGCAGATGGAACATGAGAAATAAGAGAAAAACAATTGATGCAATCAACAAAACATTCATCCAGATAACCCAAGTCATGGAAGTAGCTCGAGCACTGACAATAATTCTAGCGAAGAATGATGATCTATTTGGATATCAATGCAAGTTGTTGTATTTTGTGAAATATTTGTTTGTGAAATCAAACATTTTGTTTAATCTAATGGGCATAGTTTCTCAATCGAAAGACAAGGGGTTACCAATAACAATCCTATTTTGTAGGATAAAGAGCCTCTTATTGATATATAATAAAATACATTTTAATTTATTCTATTGTGTTATCCAATGTTGGTGTGAAATGTTACACCACTGATTAAATATTATAATGAAGAGATGAGAAATTTGATAATATAACAAATTAATTCAAACATCATATATAAATGCACTAATCAAATTTTAATATATATGAATAATGTTATAAGATATATGTTGATTTTTCGATGAATAACAAATTTAAAAAATTACAATAATTGCACTATCATAGGTCGATGTTTCCAAAAAAAAGAAAATCTCATTCAAAAAACAGGTGCGGTATATATTACGCACAAGTATTCTTTGCATTCAACGCCTCGGTGCTTTTAGGTATGTAGTGCACCGGTGCTACTTGTTCCATTAAGCGCAACGAGAGAGAACAAAATAAAATAAAATAAAATAAAAAATCCGCTAAAACCTCTACCCGCCCATATTTTTTCAGTTGTGATGAAGTTCCGTTAAAACCTTTGTTATCCTAAACAGATGTTCTAGCAGATGTTTTTTTGATATCTTTTTTCAATTTTATAGCACTAAAATCCTCCGTTATAACCTCTGATAGAAGGTATTTTCCTTGTGGTGAAGGCATACCTTGAACCACTTTGAGGTAGAGGTTGGGGTCAACACTTCTTCTCATGAATCCAAGTTTCACTAGGTAACTCTTGATGTAGGCATACCAAGTTCTAGGGACTTGTTTCTAACTATATAATGCCTTCTTTAATCCGCAAACATGAGTATTCATGTCCTTCACTTCAAAACCCAGAGGTTGCTCAACATACATTTCTTCCTATAGTATGCCATGAAGAAATGTCATATTTACGTCCATTAGGTGAAGTGTCCATCCTTGACTAGCAACAAGGGCAATAATCGATCTAATAGTGGTATAGCAGGCAATGGAAACACATATATCATCATAGTCTTATCCCTTTTTATGGGAGAAACCTTGGGCCACAAACCTTCATTTGTACTCCTCAATTCTTCCATCAACTCTAGGATTTATCTTATATAGCCATTTTGAAGTTACGACAAACTTTCCCTTGGGTCTCGACACAACTTCGCATACATAATTCTTCATTATCAACTCATATTCTTCACCTATGGCATCCTTCTAAACTTGTTATTTCACAACTTATTCAAAGTTATATGGCTCAACCTGGATCATAATGCTCATAGTTACAACATATCCCTGGTAGCGGCATGGCTTCTAGCTTTCTCCAAATGCCCTCTTGGTAGGAACTTGTCTCTCGACATCTTGTAATGTATCTCGAAGCCACAATGGTCTCTTTCTAATAGGGGTATCACTTGGAGGAGAATCCAAGGGGTCCTCAGGCTCCACGAGATCACCACAATGTCCTTCTTAGATTCTGACACAGAAGGGCCTTCTAATATGTCCATCTCATCATCTTTCTTTACAGGAGGTGGAGGAAGGTCTCTAGCTTTTCAAAGGGCAACATCTTCATCAAGAGTTGTGTCCCTGCTAAATAAACCTTCCTTTGACCAAATATATATATTCTAAATGCTTTAGAGTTCACACAATAACTAAAAAACGTACCTTTATTTCCAATGGCTTCCAGCTTGTTCCTCTTGTCCTTCGACACATGGAAATATATGGGGCAACCAAATATCTTGAGATGTCCAATGTCAGGCTTCACACCTATGAATACTTCTTCGGGAGTCTTGTTATCCAAGGCTTAATGAGGACCCTTGTTTTATACATCAACCAATGTATTTGTTGCTTCTCCCCAAAGGAACTTTGGTAACTTTTGATCATGCTACATGGCTTGGAAAACTTCCATAATCAGCCTATTCTTTCTTTCAACCACTCCATTTTGCTTGAGATTATAAGGTACGATAGTTTCCTTCTTGGTTCCAACATGCTTGCAAAAGTCAACAAACTCAATTTATGTATACTTTCCACCATTGTTGGACATGAAGGCTTGATTTTCTTCCCTGTTTGATTTTCTATCAACGCCTTGAGGTCCTTGAACACATTAAAAGCCTCATCCTTATGATTCAAATAGTAAATCCATGTCTTCTTGGGGAAATCATCAATGAAGATTATGTAGTAGAGATGTCCACCAATAGAGTGTACAAGCATGGGTCCGCATAGGTCAGAATGAACGAGTTGAAGAATATCACTTGTCTTATTCCTACTAGAGGGGAATCGTCCCCTTATATTCTTTCCATTGGTGCATCCCAAACATACTCCGTCTTGACTTGCTTTAACATCAAACATCCAAAAAACTAGCTTCTTCAATTTTCACACGGCTTCATGATGTAGATGTGCCAACCTGTGTTGCCATAACTCACTTTGGTGATTGGTGTTATGGACCATTGCTAGTAGATGTCTCTCATTGACTCTACAGAGTCCTTCAACTCTAGATCCTAATGTGAATGCATCCCTGATAAGTGATTCCATGGGCTAGGTGTGAACTTTACCTCTGAAGAAAGTTATTCTCATCCCTTTATCTTCCAAGGCAGATATGGATAAGGCAGTTACTCTCATCCCTTTATCTTTAGTCCCAAAACATACATTACTTCATGAAGAAGAATGGATTCCCTAGAGTCTAAATCAAATTTGACAGAACCAAGGCCCTTAACTGGATATGTAGAGTTATCCCCAAGAATGATCTTCAAACTTGTCTCCCTCTCAACCAGATTAGAGAGGACTTCCTTGTATCTAGAGAAGTGTTTAGAAGCCCCACTATCTTCCAACCAACTATCATATGAATTCGAAGGATAAGAACTAGAAAGAATGGAAATGAGAATATATTCAGATTGGCTTGCAACTACATTATTTTTATACCTGGAATTTCTTGTTCTCTTTTGAGGACAATGACTTTCTTCTCGATCATCAGGTGTATCCCTTCTTCTTGTCTCATCTCACCTTCTTCTATCATCACATCTTCTTCTATCATCGATTATTCTTCTATCAATATACTTCTTGTTGTTGAGGGCTTTAGTTGGATCTTGGAGCATCTCTCTTTCTCAGATAGCCTCAGGCATAGTGACCATACTTGTGGCAATTGAAGCATTCAATTTGAGGTCAATATTTTCTAAACCTACTCTTGGAGTCTTTTGATTTGGGAGAGAACTTTCTTGAATTGGATGGTCTCCCCGTACCTTTCCTCTTCTTATCTTGAGTAGCAAATGCGGAGGGCTCTCCTTATTCATGCTTTTGAATCCTTCGTCAGGTAATCGTCCTAGTTTCCTCATGTGGGAATTATCCAACGAGCTCATCAAATATCGAGAGTCTATTATTGTTTCTTATAGTAGTAATGAAGGTTTCCAAAATAGTAGGAAGACCTTGAATAGTGATCATCACCAAATCTCTATCAGATATAGTCTCACCAACAGTATGTAGTTGACCCTGTCGTCACCCAGATTGTATAGCAACGTGATAACACTCGGGACGGGAGCAGTCACTCTGATCCCCGCTTACTCCATTCTAATTGTCTCCCAATAGTAGGCTATGGGGGGTTGTCCCTATGGAATGAGGTGAAGGAAAGTAAGTTGAGAAATCAACTTACCTGGGAGACACAAATGAGTGGCCTAGGCACTTGGTTGGAATTAAGTAAGATTATGATTAAATTAGATTTTCTATTATGAGACCAATGCCTTAATGGAGTCACAAATTGTTGCTTCATATGAATTGAAACCAAATGATCGGATGGACACTCACTGCTTGAATGATTAACTAACCTATATGACGTACAAATTTCAACAATATACCAAGATACCAAGATACTCAAGATGTCAAATGCCAACAACAGTCAATCAAGATGTTGATCACAGATTTATGATAGTGTATCTCAACAATAAATATTCAAAAGATTTAGATTTGATCAATGTTACAACAACAATAAGAAAATCCTAAACCAACAATGCTTATGCTTACCCAAGATCACAAAAATATGCCAACTTAGAAAATGTTTATGTTAGTTTTCTTAGGATATATCTTTTAGTAAATTTCATATCTGAAGTATAATTTGCAGCAGTAAGTTAATCCATAGATCAATAAATAGTGATGTCAACACCGAAGCCCAAAAGTAGTAAAAAATGCCAAACTTGAGAAAAAATCAATTTTTAGGATTTTTTTTTAGGGCTTGACTAAGAAAATTTAAGATTTGATACACTTATTTCAATAGTGAAACAATGATAGGTCAACAAGACAAAATTGCAAAAAATAGATAACCAATATTTCCAGAAATGGAAAAATACACAAAAACTTGAAAATTTCCAATTTGAGGTCTTCAAGAGAGTTTGATTTAAATTTTTTTAGAACTCATAAGTTTATGACAACAATATATTAATAACAGATCAACAAATTGAAAATACTACAGATAATCCCCACAATGTCTAAAAATAGTAAGTTTGCCCAAAAAAATGAAAATTCAGATTTTTTAGACTTTAATTAGGATGTGATTCTAAAATGTTCAGATCTGATTTTTTACAGTTATGCATAAATTTCTAGCAAGCTAAAATGTCAGATCTAGGTTAAATTAGAGATGCTCAAGTGGCAAAAAATTGTGAAAACGAAGATTTTGTAGTTCTAAACAATTTTGACCATATAGAATTTGATTTTAGGGCCTAATTATTTGTGATTTAACTTATGTAATGAAACTGAAGCAAAATGAGGGTTTAGAGGTCAAACCATAAGCCCAAGGCCTTGAAGACCCCACTGTTGAAAATTGTTAAAATTTTGGGATTACCTTGCTGCTTGTTAGATATGAATTTTGAGACCTTAATCCTGCAAATACGCCAAGTATTTAGCCTTAAAACATCAACTTAGGGTTGTGGGTCAATTTTGGGGCAAAATAGACCAAGAATTGGAGAACAAGGCTAAGGAAAACCAGTTTCTGGGGATAAAACGACTGAAATGATAGATTGGGGGTTGAAATGGCAAGAGGAGGCCAAAAATTGAAAACCTGTGTCTCAAAAATTTCCAGATCTAAATTTTATTGTCAAATATTCAGGAAATGGCCCTGTAAAATTGTCTCGAGATTAGATCTTATCCTCAAGGGCCTAGATTTAGCTCTTCTCTCACTTGATCCCTTGATCGAACCTGCAAAAAATGAAAATAAAAACACCCAAACCCCAAATATATACAAAATAGATCTAAAACCCCAACCCAAGTTAGAAAAAATAAATTACAATTTACAACTTAATTTACAAAATATACATGGGTTTTTAAATGGATTTTGAGAAAATAAAATTTTCAATATTTTTTACTTGAAAGAATGACTAAAATGTTCAAAAAAAATAATGATTCACTATAACCCAAGCAAAGATTAAATCCACCATATAAAAAATTAGAAATCCAAGCAATGGTGATTTTTGCTCAAGTTTGTGAACTTGGAGGCCAAGGATTGAAGTACCTGCAAACACTATGTATTTATCTCAAAAAATAATTTGTTAGATCACATGGGGAATCAAATCACTTAAGATTAGCCCAAAACTATCAATAATACGATTTTATCTCCATCTGATGAAAAAACAGATATTACCAATATTTAACACAACATAGAGATGGTTGTAGTCAACACATACCATAAATCAATAAGCAAGAACACCTTGAATTGCACCCCAAAGTCTTTTATTATGATAGAAAAATAGTTCCCAGTGGGACAATAGTTAGACAATGCTTCAACAACAATTCTAGTGAGAGATCAAGATGACTAGAGACTCAAATGACTCTCTAATTTATAGATAAATCCTCCAAATGGAAAATAACAACTAGTTCCTTTGATTCTTGTCAAAATAATCATGACCGTTGATAAATACTTCAAGATCTTTTAATCTTGGCTCTTGATTTCTTTTTTTTGAGGAATTTTCGAATTTATCATTTAATTCCATTTTAATTAGCTAAAAATAATCATTTAGAGCTAATTTTCTAAAAAAATGACTTTGACTTAACCACCAAGGTCCAAAGGTCCAAATTTTATTGAAAAAAGACAATATTCCCTTCGAGGAGCACCTTTAAAAATTGCTTCTTTCAAGACCCATGAATTTTTCCATTTGAAGAATTTATTTTCCTAGACATTTTAATTTTGGCTCTAATTAATTTTTTTTTTTGTCTTAGGATTTAATTTTATTTTGCTAGAAAAATTAATTAATTTACACACGAGGGGATTAATTATTTTTTCAACCCTCTATTACATATGATTTTTCTTTTAAAGACTCAAAGAGGAAATATACATTTGTCTTAGACCCTCAAGGCACAAAACCCATTTACGACTCAATATGATCTAGTAAACCAAGTGATTTGTAATAAAATAATTTAGTCGATTAGCTTAAATTATTCCCGTACCACTTTTACATTAGACTTGACTAAAACAATAGGACTCGCATAACAATTCGACAATAAATTTCACCCTAGCTTTGGGGGTTTAAGCTGGAGGAAAAAAATTCTTCTGATCAGCCGTGTCGAAAAACACAGGTAATCAGTGAGGTTAAAAAACCTCCTATGATGGAATTCATCATCAAATTATAGGCTTACCTAGGTCGTTATATAGACCCATGGTTTTACTAAGATAATTTACAATATATAACTTGCAAAATGGGATGACTATGATACAGAGACTGCTGATATGTGATCTGATCCTTGTTGAAAAAATTGGTACTCCCGCTTCCTTAGAAATTTGATAATTTGAGTGCAACATATCCCTTAGTTTAGATACCCTCATGATATATGATTTCACAAATTCTTCCTTATTCATTTTCAATTCCTTGAGCTTATTCTTCAAGGAGAGGATATGATTCAAATTCTTGACTAGATACATCCCAACCAACTTATCATAAATGCCTTTAGAACTCTTCAAATTACTAACATAAACAAGTAAATGATCTTGCAAACCACCAATGAGATTTTTCTTAGCTTTGAGGTCACCTTTCCTGTACTTGGACTTGATACCAGCAGAAGCATTTGTCGGAGGCTCATGTACCTTTCCTTACACATATTCCAAGACATCGTTGTCATCCAATATGACTTCCAACCTGATCTTCCAAGCAACAAAGTTAGATGAGTCACCTAGCTTCTCATTATCCTTGAAGTAAGTCGTAGACATCTTGGCCAAATCAAATAGGCTCCTTTATATTCTTTCAAAGAGGATTGCTCTTGTCTTTTGTCTCCTTCGGCTTTGCTCTTCACCTTAGCTCTGATACCATGTTAATCTTCCACTGTTCTATGCTGTTACAATTACTTAAGACCAATTATTTTATTTAATTAGCAATCTTTCAAAACAATTTAATCTTCCAAAGATCAATAACAATTATAGATAAAATAATAAATGCAATAGAAAATATACAATCAAGAGCAAAACAAGAGACACAAGGATTTGGATAAAGACCAGGGAAAAACCCACAAAGGGGAAACCCTTTCAAATTCTTCTTCTTATTACATTATCATAAAATGTTAAACAAAGAGAGAGTACAATGTTCCAATTCATCAATCACAAGACTATCTAGCAAAACCAACCAAATAACATCCAAAAGATGAGCCCAATAAACAAGATTGGTCAAAATCAAAGTTTCCAAGTCGAAGGTGAATGATCAAATTCTATGGTCAAATATCAAAAGTATCTTAGGTCATAGTCGTAGGGAGCTAGTGGCCATTAGTGCAGCTATAACTCTCCATCCGCATGGAGCACCCTATCAAGCGAGCAACTACAACTGAGAATTTCTCGTTCCAACCCTGCAGCCCCAAATCAATTTCTCTTTTTCACATGTGCAAGCTTGGATCCTGTAATTTGGGACTTGTACGAACCAATTTTGTGAACCAATCTCAGGTATGTGCAAGCCAATCCAAAGAAGAGAGAAGAAGAAGACGCTAATGATGATGTCCAAATGAGGCCAACTTAACTTGTATTTATATGCTTCCTTGTAGACCCAATCTTTAAAGTCAACTTGAACTTTTGTGCACATGTGGGTTTTCATATTAAAAATACATTTTCCCTCAACCAAATTAAATTCTTCCAAGGGCTAGGAGGGGTATTTCTTGATGAGGAAGGCTATCCAAAGGTGGGAATTTGTCCCCGAGTTGCCAAATTAACAAACCCCACTAAAACACCAAGAAGACGAAGAACACTCCAAACACAAGTTCAATGGAACCTTAGCATGGACAATATCGAGAAGAACACTCTCGATAAAGGCATAATCAACAAGGCCATTGAATGTTTAAAACATCTACTACCAAACCAAACCATTGTTTAGAATATCTAGAATAATAAATGAAAGCCCAAACCCCACTAGAACACCGGGAAGATGAAGAACATTATAGAGACATGCATAGTGGTGAGGAATGCCTGTTGAGGCAAACATAATCAATAAGGTCTTTCAATGCACAAAATTAAATTCATTGGTTCAATATTAAAATCTAGAACACCAAGGACATAACCTTGCTCACAAGGACATAACATTGCTCACAGGGACATATCACTACTCAGAGGGACATAACACTAGAACATTGCACATAGGGACATAACATTATAACATTGCTACAGGGACATAACATTGAAGCACTGAAGAAGACAAATAACACTCTAGACATAGACATAATGGCAAGGAACACTATCAACATAGGCACAATCAACAAGGTCTTTCAATGCTTAGAATTAAATCCATCAGCTCATAATTAAACCCATCAGTAGACTCATACGACACCAAACTCGCACCCCATTGCCACAACTTGGAATCCAAATCCCAAGGTAGACATCATCAACAACAAGGCTAATCACAAATTTAAAAAGCAAACATATACAAAAATGAGAAAATACAACTTAATCACAACATTAACTTATATAGTTTTTTGCACAAATTTTAAACATAAACATATAAAAACTAAGAAAATACAACTTAACAATAACATTAACTTTTATAAAATTTGAAAAGGTGTATGACAATATTAGTACCACGAAATGGTAACTATAGTCCATGTCTCACGAACATAATAAATATGCGGTAACAAAATGAGCATTGTAAATGTAAAATACTTTTTGTTGTTGTTGTTAAAATCCGTTTTTTTTTTTGGATTATGAATTTTTGTTATTTAAAATGTGTTGTTTATGAATGCATAAATGGATTCAACACCATCAAAAACCCCTCGGGTGCTAGGATTGTGTAGATCGAGCTCAAACTTACCATTCCAAGAAATTCCTACTAGATTTCAGACAAAATTACTGAGAAAATATGCCAAAAATGAATAAAAATGTCTAATTGTTAGACTTCGCAACAGTGAAATAACTATGTGATTAATAATTTTTGTTCATTATCTTTTTATTTTATTTTATTTTGTTTTTAATTACACTGAACCTATGCGGAGGCCAGCGCAATTATTGGATGATGCTATTACCAAGATTGTGCGAAGCTCAATCGAGCTTGACCACCCCTTGGAATAGTTTAATTCCTCAAAAATGACTCCCATTCTCAACTCCTTCCCATAAATTTAAACCTATACCTCATAAAGACTAAACCTCGTACAAATCACTTAATCTACACCTCTTAAATAATTTCTTTTCTAATTTAAAAAGTTTTACCTAGCCGTGTCCAACGTACCATGCAAATAATAAATTCTTTTTTAATTTAAAAAGTTTTACAAGAGCCGTGTGCAATGTACCATGCAAATATATAGGAGTCTTCACGAGTAAAGGCAAAAATTTAGGGGAAACGATCATCCAACTTCTCTTTCCTTCTTCCTCAAGCAAAGGCAATGAAGTAAAACCATATTCATGTTCACATGTTCACGTCGATGCGAGTGAGATTATAAAAACAGGTGCCTTGCGTCCTTAATTTTCACTTCATAATTTTATGTTTTTTCTATCAGAAAGTAGCAGGGTTTAATTTTACAGTTTTGAAGTCATTGTCAGAGCTTGATCGCGTTGGATTTCTGTAACTGAGAGGGGCGGATACCAGCAATCGCAGTGTTCAAAGCAAGGAAACATCAGGTATTCTGGTCAAACTTATATTCTGCTTGGCAAATTTTCCAATAGAAATATGAATTTCGAAACTCCGAAATCTCTCCAAATGCCTTGTCGAAATAAATTTCCAGGCTTAAGCTTGGTTTTTCAGACCCTTGCCTCAACTCGAACGTCAAAATGTGTAGTGAACAAAACATGCCCTGTGAATATCATGGCGTAATAGGTTGACACTGCGAGTCGATATGATTTTCATATACAATGTTAATCACTCTATTGTCTAAGTTAATTATAGCCTAGTTTCTGTTAATTTTTTTTTGGGTGGGGGAGTTACTTTCAAAAGGAACGAGTATTTGATATTGTATTATCAAGAGGCGGCTTTGTCTGAGCCAAAGGCACTATACATATCTTCAAAGTGCTGAACGAAAATCGGCACTATCATTCTGTAAAAAAATACTACCACTCTTGGAATGGCTACTAATTTTGTTACCTCTGTTATATCGTCCAGAGTACTGGAGCACATGTTATCCATTTAACTTAATAATAATAATAATAATACAAATAAAAGTTGAGGTTACAGCCTAGCCAAAACCCAGATTATTGATGTATGGGAGCCCTTTGTGCCTGGGACAAGCACTTACTCAGTTCAACGATTTGATTGCTTAGTCTCTAGAGATATGCATACGCTACCTCGAAAGATGTACATACGCTACCTCCATTTCGATTGGAACCACATTGGTACTGTGGCTTCCAAGGATTGTTTTCCAAATTAGCTGAAAATTACTAGACCATGATAACTGGGGCAATGCCAGCGCTCTCTTCTTCTTCAAAACTTGGATAGTTGTTGTCCTAGATGCCCTGTCCATCCAACAAATTCATGGCAATTCATATCTCCCTTACTTGATCGGCTAGATGCTGGGTTTACATTTCAAGTGCTCCACACTGTACTGTCATATGATCATAGGAAACCCCGCATGAGCTGACCTTGAGTCGCTTCCTCCTCAGCCTTTGGTCCACTGTGCTTATTCTTCCTGCCAGCTCTTCCATCTGCCTTGGTTTCATATTCTCATTATTCAACGCTAGGTGCAGGTCTCTATGACCATGCCCATAGGATTCAAACTCAGCTAGTTGATTCTTTATCAACTGCAATGATATCCTTGAACAGAAAGAGGTTGGCCAGAGTAGCAAGAACATCTTCCTATTCACAATCAGCTTCATGTGGGTATCAGTTCCAGAACTTCTTCTAATCCCAACTCCTCTATATTGTTGAGTTCACAAACAAATTGAGGGGATTGAATGCTAAACACCAAGTCAACAACCTGCAGTAAAGTGAGAAGAATCCAGCGCTAAAAAATGCTCTATGGCTTAACCAAAAGTGTGCCAGAGAGATAAAGATGCCCAAGCATGAGTGCACTGTACATGAGATGCACAAATGCACATAAAAGAGAAATGACTAGGTTAGCCTTAGCGACAACCTAGTATTACAATAAATGATGGCTTTTGCCAGAATTAATACCTAACAAAATGCATTAATGACACGATGTGGATGGCCATGGCCACATGTGAAGATTACACCATTCTGAACACCAAATATTAAGTTGAATAGGAGTCCACAAAGAGAAATAATGAGTACAAATGCAAGTGGTTTTATAGATACCCAAGTTAACATAGAGTTGGCCAAGGCTGAAATAGGAATGAGAGTGGATTGGTGGATACTCAACTGTAATACAATCATGAGTGTGTTTATGGATACCCAACTCAAATAGGTTGGCCCTATTCACAACACTACCCTTCATTCTGAACAAGAGGCTTTGGAGATAAGGCATTACATCACAATTACTCCCCTTAATGCTCAAGGTGGACCATATGGTGAAGATACAACCCTCCCTGAATGCCATATCTTCGACACCAGCATGAGTTATCTTGAATTATATTTTTGTTTATGCCTGCATTTTTCATTATTAGACGAGGGCATGGATTTGCATAGATTTCTAGGCTGGGAGGGTGCATTGCATAAGGATGGCCTATTCTAGGAGGAGGGCAGACTGCAAGGAGGTGCATTCATGAATGCATGCTGCAGCGTTCTCCGGTTGGGCTGCACTATTCTTGGCACATCTATCCATGCACGTGAAGTCACCACTTAAGGTGGTTAGGATTGGGGTGTGATCCTATCAGTTGAGGCACTCCTTTGTATGTGTTAGATACAATGTATCTTCCCTGTCTCTTATTCAATGGAAGAGATCGAGGATGCACTATTGGGGTAGTTAGCGAGTTTTAGTTTAAAGCTATTGTGGTGTCTTTCTTCTTTCTAAATTTTCAATAGAAGATAGATGTGATAAAGAATTCAATTCTTATTTGCTATTTGTATTTCCAGCAGAATGTGTTTGTAAATTAACGTATTCAGAAGTCATTGTTTTGATTGGAGTTTTTCATATTTCTAGCTACCTAATGTTTAAGGTTATTATCTGAGTGTAGAATTTGATGATCATGGTCTGAAAAGTAACAGAAGTATAGAAGGAGGAGTCACTGAAGCACATTTATTGACTGGTCACTGGAGGTGCAAATAATGGTTCAAGCTTTCCTTGAGATTGAAGCGACCAAAAATAGTACATCCAATAATGGCTAATATCATAATGTGGAAAGTAGAGATCCATTGTGATAGATTGAGAGTTATTTGTGGAAGTATCTTTAAGTTGCATAAAAGGATCTTGCGGATTTGCTCGTAGATGTTCCATTAAAGAATGTGAGTAACCATGCAGCTTCTCCACATGAATAGTTGGTTATAGGCCCACAAATGTCACTATGAACCAAACGTTTAGATGAAGCATCACAATAAGCCAAAGTATCCACTATAACACCATCTCTTGGAAGATAAAACATCTCCAAATGTGCTGGGATCGAAGATTATGTCATCACATCCTTGATCAAAGGTTTGGTGCAGTAAATCAAACCCAAATTTAGAGTGCATGGTTAGATGTGCATTATAAATGATCTCAACATTATCATCTAGAGACTAGAATATCCTTGTTGGGAAATCTTAAACCTGTATAATCCCTTGAAGACAAGTCAAGCAAGATTTGAAGACACAACTCTCTGCATCACAGCCATTGCATATAGAGTTCTTTAGACCAGATTTGCTCAAATATAAATAGCCTTGTTGAATAGGGGAAAGAGCCATTTTGAGGTCATTAGGTTCAGGAGAGAAGAAGGCTTTGTAAAGTTCATAAGGACATCTTGTATAAACCAAAGAAAAATTGTACTATCTTTTCCAAACAAATTGCAGTTTATTGTTTCTACCTTTAGGGCAGTGCAAGCGCCTTAGCCAAAAACACAGCCCTAGATAAATATCTCCACAAAGAATGAAGAAGCAGATAGTGCTAGATTTTGAAGAGAAGGAAAAAAAAGGACCCTAGGAAGTAAGCATTGCTTTTGTAAAGAGGGTTAAAAATCCTTGGAGATGCCCAAGGAACCATAGAAGAGAAGCACAGCCCTTGTATAAGGGTAACTCCAAAAGAGATTTGGACTCACAACCTTGTAGGTGATGAAAAGAAAACTTCGGACCTAACACTGAAGTGAACATTGAAAGAGATTATTCAAACAAACTTCTAGATCATCTGATGTGGTGAGCCCCTTGAAGGTGGATTAAAATCCCAGGATAAAACTTAGGAAACCCTAGAAAAGAGATGACCCAAAAACCTAGTTCAGCCCTCAGGGCAATGCAACTAGCCAATTTTTTTGGATTAATTTTGAAATAAAAGCTGAAATAAATCTGTTGGTTTCAAAATGACCAGCACAAACATCAAAGAAGAAAAGTGCTTGGTGCTCAAATTAGTGGACAAGATCTCTATAATTAGTGCATGAGACATGCTCCAACAATGCTAAACAAATCTTTTTCAGCCAGCAAAATGTGATTAAAAAACAATCATAATATTCCTTCAACTTGGTTCTCTTTTGGATGCCAAAATCTAATTACAACAACATTAACAACCAAGAAGAAACTCTAATAATAGTGAAGTAGGTAGGAAAGGTTTACACCTACTCTCATACCTTGTCAAGATCACAAATAGAAAAGGGGATTGATTGGAACAAAAATTGTGAAACTGATAACTTGTAGTAAGAAGAGAAAAATCAACCCTAAGGAAGTGCACTAAGGTTAAACCAAAAGAGTACCAGTGAGAGTGTGCTGCCCAAGCATGGGTGTGCTATATATGAGATGTAAAATTGTACATAAAAGAGAAGTATGCCATCCACATGAGAATGCCAAAGATAGATTCTCACTAGGTGTAAAAATCCTAAGCACAAGGATGAGATCCCAAGAGAAACTTAGGCAAGCTTGTTGATATTTTGTAGCATCGGGATGTATTCCCGGATGGCAAAATAAAATAAAATAAAATTTATTTTTGGAGTGACAAATTGGCCTAGCTATTAAAAGGGTTTGTCCCTTGGATTATTTTGCCCCATTTGACAAGTATAAATAAATGATGTGGCATCTCATTTTCTCCACCAAACAAGAGCAAGTTTCTTCTCTCTCTCTTGTCATCTTTCTTACCTCTCTTGGATAGTCGCATGTGTGGGTAAGGAGGCTGAGTTTGACTGGGCATTGACCGAGGGTTTGTTAATCTAGTTTGTTATTGATGTCAATATGGCAGTGTTTGTGATGGAAAATTCTTGTGACATGTTAGGTTGCCCATTGATCATGATACTGCTCATGGAGGATCCAAGGATTGAATACAGTCGTAATAGAAAGAGTGGAACCGAGGAGGAAAGATATTGGAAACCATCATTGAAGAGCTATTGGAAGAAAAGCTATCGGAGCAGTGTATCGGAAATCATAGGAGTGAAGAGAAGCCATAGGAGTGACAAGCCAAGACAAAGCAGATCTATCGCATATGCCAAAAGTAAGAGCAATATCGAAGGAAGGAATAAACTGTGGAAACCTTTTAAAAGCTCACAGCGCATAAACTGGAGGAGTTAATATATCATATCGGCAGGTTTTATTATATGCCACCGCACAAAACCCCCCATTGCGATTTGATATGCGGACCCGACCGCTCCATTAGAATACACTGTTATGTTATATAGCGTCCGCCTCATCGGAACTTTCATATCACAAGTCTTAACGGGATGTCACGGTAAAACGCTGATTGCGATATGTACTGCAGAGCCAATGGTTCCATTATAATACACCTTAATACCATATCGCATCCGCCGTATGAACTTTCATATTGCAGGTCATAAAGGTCACGGTAAAACCTTCGATTGTGATATAATATTGCGGACCCGTTGCACCACTATAAATTGACTTTATACAATATCGCATCCGCAGTATCGCTAGTTTCTAAGAGATGTCAAACCGCTGATTGCGATAAGGTTGTGGACTTGACAGATTTATTAACAACTGCTTAAGATCATATCGCATTCGCTCCGTCGGCAGTAGGGGAATCACTATGTTATGTGCAAACCTCTGAAAATTGTGATTCCGGGATTAAAGGAATAACTCTGATTATGAATGTTGTGATTACGATTAGTGTGGGACCCTCATGTGGGTATAGCCTTGGATAAATATTAAAAACAGGGCCTCTCCGATAAAATCTTTTAATGTGCAAACTCATAAGTCGGCCTCTCCTCCCAATGAACTTGTCTTTTGGTTATTGACAAAACTCATATATATATACATGTTGAAACACTTCACTTTAGGCAATGAATTTCGTGCATCTAACACGGCGAAGAAGTAATAGTTCACAACTTGTGAACTTGAAGAAACAAAGAAAGTCGAAGGTCGAGAAATTCTGTTGATTGGGTTAATCTTTGAAAGGCTCGAACTTGTGATGAATTAGAAGAAGTACAAACCTCAACTTGAAGAACAATTTTTTTGTGAAGATCTCTTTGACCTCGAACCAACGAAGTAAGATTTCATCAGTCATCAGTTCAAGGGAGCAATAGACAACACCAACGTTGAAGTATTTGTGAGTTTGTTCCTTGGATGTAAGATATTGCGACAATCACTCCTAAAGCAGTTACTGTGACAATAAGAACAAAGGCTTGAAAACAGAGAATTGCTTTTGTGCATATATTGAGGCTTAGTGTAGATATCTTGTTGGAAAGCTTCAACAAATCTTGGAAACATTATTGGAGATCATGATGCCTATTTGAAATCATCATGATGTAACTTTGCAGACTCTGTTTGGGCAATATGAAGAGTTGTGAAGACTCCTTCATATGAAGACAGGTTGTCATTGATGTAGTAGTGAAGTTGTAGATAGACAGAATTCAGTGAAGAAGATTTTGGGAGCATAGAATTACTACCAAACATATCTAGAAAATATATAGCAGAGGGTCGAAGCCCTTAGTTGGTTCTCCTAAATCCAAGGTTGATGTCTTGACAAGATAGGGTCGGAGCCCTTAGGGTTGGTGCCTCATAATTGGAAGGATTGGTGTACTTGGAGTTGATGCTCCTAAATCTAAGGTTGGTGCCTTGGCAAGATAGGGTCGGAGCCCTAGAGGTTGGAGCCTCACAAAAGACCAAGTTGGTGCTTGGCAACAGGTTGGAGCTTGGGGAATTGAAGATCAATGTCTTCATCAAAGGTTGAAGCCCTATATATTGTACTTGATTCATTATAAAGACTATATTAATAAAATCATTTATTCCTATTGCTTATTTTGTGTTCTAAATATAATTGATTTAACTGGTATAAGTAACAATTTAAAAGGAATACTGATTCACCCCCCCTCTCAGTGTTTCCAACAATTGGTATTAGAGCCAATACCTTCACACAAAGCCTAACAGCTTGAAGGTTGATCAGTTAGAACACAAATGGTGAAGCCAAGGAAGAAAGTCTCTAATCCTCCTAAAGATGTGTCTCCCTCAACCACTGAAGTTGAAATCAATCAATTTGTGAAGGCTCCATTGTTCAATGGAAACTTTGATATATGGGAAGCAAGAATGAGGAATTTCTTAAAGACTCAAGGCATTGAAGTTTGGAAATCGGTGATTATTGATAGTATGATGAATGGAGAATCCAAGGAGTACAATGCAAAAGCAATGAAGGCAATCTTGAATGGGCTACCTGATTCTATGAAGGCCAATTTTGAGAATTGTTCGTCAGCAAAAGGCATATCGGACAAACTTCCTGACCTTCACTCAAAAGGAGCATTGACCATGACCACTAGTCAAGAAGATGATGGAAAGCTAGAAGGAAATGCAGAACCCATCATGGAAGTTGAAAATAAGAATGATGACATCAAGGCTAAAGAAGACCTAGAAGATGAAGAGAATGAAAAAGATTTTGAAGAAGATCTCCTCACTAGACTTATGGCTGCCATGGAAGAGATTATCAGTTTGAAAAAGGAAAACGAGGAACTTAAGAAGAAAGGACTAGCTGGTGACCAAGACCAAACAAGGAAGGAAGTTGACCTTGTCAAGCTTCAAGTACAAGAAAGGGGGGAAGAGCTTGCCAAGCTTAAGAAGGAATTTCATAAAACAAAAGAAAGCATTATGAAGAAGTCATATCCATGACAAATCAATTGGATAAGGCAAAGAAACGGGAAGATAACTTGTTAAGCGACCTTGAACAAAGGCACAAGAGCTTGAACAAACTTGAAGCAGAGATTGGTCAATACAAGGAAAAGGTCTCCTCCTTTAGATCTTAACTAGAAGAAGCAAGGAAACAAGCACAAGGAACTGAGAAGACAATGGAAGCATTGGTAATCGTAGAAGGACAGGTTGATGAAGCAGAAAAGGAGAGAAACACCATGATATGCCAACTAAAAACAAAGGATGAAGACATATTCAAACTAAAATCCGACCTCAACCTTCTCAAGGCCGAAACATGTAAAACTACAAGGTTCATGGAAGAAATGGAGAGTACTCTAGCTAAGGAAAATGAAGAAATCTTCATAATGAAATCAAATATCATCTCTCTCAAAATAGAAGCAAATGAAGCAACTTGTATCAAGGAAGAGATTGAGAAACAACTTGCTAAGAAGAATAAAGACTGCGAAAGATTGGAAGAAGAATTTGTCTCCCTCAAGAAAAAGGTTGAAGGGATGGACAAATTTTTGAAGAGCTCTCAAGCTTTGGACAACATGCTCAGCCATCAAAGATCTCGATTTGATAAATCAGGTCTCGGGTATGCTGGTGAATCCTCAAGCAAGAATGATAATGCTTCAAACAACAATGATATGAGGAAGTCAGAAAGAAATGTTGATGCTCCCAATTTCAGCAAAGGTAAAGATAAGAGTCAAGGCGGTAATGAAGTCAGTCCTGTTCCAAGAAGAAATGCAGATGATGTCAAGGATGCGAGAAGCAATAATTATCATCAAAGGATCTCAAGGCAGAAAGACTTCAGAAGTACATCAAGGAAATCTCCATCTCCCAAGTACCAAAGTTTATTTCTTGATTATTGTTATGCTTGTACAAACTTTGGACACATGGCAAAAGATTGTAGGGCATATCACGAAGATAAATATTATGGTCCCCGACAGTCTCTGAGAAGCAATTTTGCAAGAAATCATGAATTCTTATTCATGAACAACACATAGTGCTTCAAGTGTCATAACATTGGACATATGGCACGTGACTGTAACTTGACTTGGGCACCTACACAAGCTAGAACCATGCCAGAGAAGAAAGTTACACAAGTATGGAGAAGAAAGAAAATATAATTTGAAAATCTCCTGAACTGTCCAGCCAACAACACATGTTGTTGACTTGATGAAGATATCCTTGATATTCCGAGTGTTTGATGATAGGTTTCTGCTAAAATCATACAGTTAGGGGGAGCTTATGTTGATTAGGCTTTCTTGCAGAAGTTATTCATGAATGGATCCTTATGAAATCCTTGATGAGCTATATTGATAATCATTCTTTGATAAGATCATTTCTCAGGAACACTCCATTGAAAAACATGATCTCCTAACTATCCAATGGATTGTTGTTGAAGATGTTTTCCACTTGAACACTAAGTAGAAATTGGAGCAGCAGAGAAGGCCATCTAATGTTAATAAGGCAAATAACTATGTTGCTGTTATTATAGAAGTTAAATGTCTCAACTCAGGGATTTGATGTGAGAACAGGTAAATTATGGACACAAATAGAGGCAACCTTCAAACAAACAGATACATCCGGGAATGGAGCTTGAAGCAAGAGCAGTTGGCAACATCTAACAAAACTGAAGCCTTGCAAAAAGCTGCCAATCAGTAAAAAGAATTTAAAAGACAATCACAGGTTGGATATCAAAATCTGCTAGTGGAGATAACTTGTAGAGACTTTTACAAGGACACAAGGAAAAGATGGCTCATCAAAAGGATTATAGAAAGGAGAATGTTGTGCAGTCGAATATAGCTCAGTAACTTAAGGAGAAGCACAAAGATACAGAGGAACTCAGATTTGAAGAAAGATAGCAATTTCAGTGGCATCTTCTCCTGATTCGGACTATAAAGACCTCTTAATTCTGATTGTGAAGACAACAGAATTCGGATTGTAGAAGCATAAAAACTTGGACTTGAACATTTGGTGTATGGCTATTTGGAGTCTATTTGGAAGCATTGAAATGGAGCATCTTTAAACATTGTTGAAGCCATGATAAAGTAGGTTTTGAGACATAAAGAAGGGATAATGTGCTAGCTGATGATGAGGCAACAATCCTTCTATCTTGAGTAAAAAGAAGAGCACCACAACAGGGGGAGTAACATACCCATGAAGATCTACTATTCATAAAGAACAAAAGCAGTTTGACAGGGGGAGCAGTTCGACATGGCGAGTCCCTGAGCACCTCATTTTCCATTGATGTCAAAGGGGGAGAGAATGTTGAAAGGAAAAGAATATTGCCATCAATGACAAATGGGGAGATTGTTAATATAGGTTGTCATTGATGTCATTGTGGTAGTGTTTGTGATGGCAAATTCTTGTGACATGAGAGGTTGCCCATTGATGCCCATTGATGCCCATTGATGCCCATTGATCATGATACTGCTCATGGAGGATCCAAGGATTGAATATAGGCATAATAGAAACAATGGAACAAAGGAGGAAAGATATCCGAAGCCATCATAGAAGAGCTATCAGAAGAAGAGCTATTAGAGTAGTGTATCGAAAGTCATAGGAGTGAAGAGAAGCCACAGGAGCGACAAGCCAAGACAAAGAAAATCTATTGCATACTCTAAGAGTAAGAGCAATATCAAAGGAAGGAATAAACCATGGAAACCTTTTAAAAGTTCACAACGCATAAACCAGAGGAGTTAACATATCATATTGGCGGGTTCTATTATATGCCACAGCACAACCCCCGATTGCGATTTGATATGCAGACCCGACCACTCCGTTAGAATACACTATTATGTTATATCGTGTCCGCCTCATCGGAACTTTCATATCACAAGTCTTAACAGGATGTCACGGTAAAACACCGATTGCGATATGTACTGCGGACCCAATGGTTCCATTATAATACACCTTAATACTATATCACATTCGTCGTATGAACTTTCATATTGCAGGTCATAAAGGTCACGGTAAAACCTTCGATTGCGATATAATATTGCGGACTCGCTGCACAACTATAACATGACTTTATACAATATTGCATCCACAGTATCGCTAGTTTCTAAGGGATGCTAAACCGGTGATTGCGATAAGGTTGTGGACCCGACGAATTTATTAACAACTATTGAAGATCATATTGCATCTGCTTCATCGGCAGTAGGGGAGGCACTATGTTATGTGCAAACCTTCGAAAATTGCGATTGTGGGACTAAACGAATAACTCCAATTTTCATGGATGTTGCGATTGCGATTAATGTGATAATGTTGCGGTTGCGATTAATGTGGGACCTCCATGTGGGTATAGCCTTGGATGAATATTTAAAAAAGGGTCTCTCCTATAAAATCTTTTAATGTGCAAACTCATAAGTCGGCCTCTCCTCCCAATGAATGAATAAGTCGGCAAAACTCATATATATATATATGTATATACAAGTTGAAACGCTTCACTTTAGGCAACAAACTTCGTGCATCTAACACAGAGAAGAAGTAACATTTCACAACTTGTGAACTTGAAGAAACAGAGAAAGTTGAAGGTCGAGTGGGAAGGAAGGAAGCCGAAGGTCCAGCAGGAAAGAAGGAAGCCGAAGGTCGAGAAAATCTGTTGATTGGGTTATTCTTTGAAAGGTTCGGACCTATGATGAATTAGAAGAAGTACAGACCTCAACTTGAAGAATAATTTTTTTGTGAAGATCTATTTGACATCGAACCAACGAAGTAAGATTTTATCAGTCATCAGTTGAAGGGAGCAATAGACAAGACCAACATTGAAGTATTTGTGAGTTTGTTCCTTGGAAGTAAGATGCCGCGACAATCGCTCCTAAAGTAGTTACTGTGACAATAAGAACAGAGGCTTGAAAACAGAGAATCTCTTTTGTGCATACATTGAAGCTTAGCGCAGATATCTTGTTGGAAAGCTTCAACAAATCTTGGAAACATTATTGGAGATCATGATGCTTATTTGAAATCATCATGAGGTAACTTTGCAGACTCCGTGTGGGCAATATGAAGAGTTGTGAAGACTCCTTCATATGAAGGCATGTTGTCATTGATGTAGCAGTGAAGCTGTAGATAGACAAAATTCAGTGAAGATTTTTGGAGCAGAGAATTACTACCAAACATATCTAGACAATATATAGCAGAGGGTCAGAGCCCTTGGAGTTGGTGCCTTAGAATTGGAAGGATTTGGTGTCCTTGGAGTTGGTTCTCCTAAATCCAAGGTTGGTGCCTTGACAAGATAGGGTCGGAGCCCTTGGGGTTGGTGCCTTGACAAGATAGGGTCGGAGCCCTAGAGGTTGGAGCCTCACAAAAGACCAAGTTGGTGCTTGGCAACAGGTTGGAGCCTAGGGAATTGAAGATAAATGTCTTCATCAAGGATTGGAGCCCTATATTGTACTTGATTCATTATAAAGATTATATTAATAAAAGCATTTATTCCTATTGCTGATTTTGTGTTCTAAATATAATTGATTTAACTGGTATAAGTAACAATTGAAAAGGAATACTGATTCACCCCCCTCTCAATATTTCCAACAGGGTTTAACTGCAAACTACAGGGTCAAATTTGATTCTAGGTTGAAACTTTGACCATAGTTGATATTTTGGTTGGGTTGACCCGCTATTGATTTTGACCAAGTTTGATTGGTATTTTGACTTGGATATTGGCATAGATTTTTAGAGAAATTGTTGATTTGTAAACCTTGTTGAAGAATATTTTCTCCTAAAGAAAAGTTGTTGGGTTTTCTCCCAAGGTTGGGTTTCCTAGGGTAAAATTATTGTCCATATTGTGCATGGATATCTTTCTACGATCTTTATTGTTTCCACTACATTCATTGTTGATATTTTTTGAAGTGTAATTATTCAATTATAGTAGTGGCATAAAACACTGGGTAAAGGTCATTAGGAAATAATTATCTGGCATAAAATTGTTTATGCTGTACATCTTATAGAAAAATCAACATGGTATCAGAACTTTGTTGAAAGAGTAGCCATTGAAGTCAACCTAAGAGACAATATTCAACAAATTGTTTAGATTATATATCTCTTGTCAAAATGGTGCCAAGTCTCATAGTAGAAGATAGGTTTGATGGTGCTACTAATTTCAGATCTTGGAAGACTAGGATACTTCTTATCTTGGAAGAAAACGAGCTTCAAGAACATGTGGATAAAGTCATTCCATAGGCAGAGGGCGTAAGGATAAATCCAAGTATAAGAAGGATGAAGCCAAGGCTAAGAGAATGTTGATAGATTCCATATAGGATCACTTGATTCCTCATGTTGCTGGTTTGAAGACTGCCAAAGAAGTGTATAGTGCTTTGGTGGGATTGGACGAGAGTAACAACACTAGTAGGAAGCTAAACTTGAGGCATCACCTTCGAAGTGTTATGATGTCTAGATCAGATTCTGTTGTTCCCTATCTTATGAGAGTCTCTCAGTTGAGAGATGAACTTAGAGCCATTGGAGATAACAATGATGACATAAAGCTTGTTTTATTGACTTAATGGATTCCCTTCGTGTTAAAATTGGCAACTAGGGCCAAACTCCATGTGGGTCTACTTATTCATGGCAGCTGATATTTTTCTTGGATTCCTCTCATCGAGAGGTGTAAGATTGATCTAAAGATCATCCGATTCCGACATGTATTCATGGAGATATGAATTTATTTGTGTTATGGGACAATTCGTCAAGGTCGGCCAGCAACCAAATTGCCCCCACTTGTGCTCAACATTTTAGTATAAAAAGAGGTGGCTTGGTAGTCATTTGGACACACTCTTTTTGTGATCTCTTCCTCTCCACTTGTCTTTAGGTTTTGGTGGGAGGAGAGATCCTAAGAGATACGTTGCCCTAGATGCTATCATGGGTAAGGAGGATCTACGCAACTCCTAGAAGATGATGCCCTAGCTTTATGCAAGCCCTAGATCTAGGACGTAGTCAAGCAAGTGACTAAGATATGCTGGTTGCAATAGCCCTCAACGTAGTCATGATGAAGTTGACCTAAACGCAGTCAAGGTGAAGACCTAAACGCAGACCTAAATGCAGTCATGGTGAAGACCTAAACGCAGTCATGGTGAAGACCTTAACGCTATACACGCTGCCTTATCTAGGCCCTACTAATATGCTGTTCTAGGCCACAGTTTGAGGAGGGTTTTCATGTGCCCTAACTACTGTGAGTGCAAGCCCTAGCTGCAGTCCTATTGAGAGGATCATAGTCTTAACCTAGCCGCAGAGAATGAGAAGAGTTGGCCGCAGTCCTAACTATCAAAGAGAAGACTAGACGCTGCCTAAATGCAGTCCATGGAGTGGCCTTGACACAGACAAGAAGACACCCTAGTTTCAGCTCTCAAGGAGGTCATCTTGGCCGTAGTTGGGGAGGATCCTATTAGCCATTAAACCCCGTAAGGAAAGATGATTGTGCAATAATAAGGCTGATAGGAAGTCATTGCTGTTCGAGAGTAAAGATAGTTGGGTTGTTAACCTTACTTGCTGTTGGGCTAGGCCGCAAGCCATAGCCAGCAGCATAGAGGATTGAAGTTTGATATGACAACATGTTTAAGTGCCGCACCATGGACGGTATGGTGCAACTCATGATGTAATAAGATACAACATGGTTGTATTGCCAACATCAACATGGTTGTATTGACAATATATTTAGGTGCAACACAATGGATGGTTGTATTGTCAACATCAACATGGTTGTATGACAGTATGTTTACATGCAACATACTTGGATGGATGCAGCATGATAAATGTAGTGATTGTTATGGGCAGCATGGATGCAGTACAATGCTACACAATGGTGATGATGGGCATGTAGATATAGCAGCAACACAATGAATTGCAACAGCTTGTTGATGATGAGTACAACATGATGATGTGGTACTGGTCAGTGATGGGAGCAACATAGTGATGAAGAGCAGCTCAGTTATTGGGTGCAGCACAGTGACTAGTGCAACATGATGATGAGGTGTAGCACAGTGATGGGTGCTGCATGGTGATGGAGTCACCTTGGAGGATTAGTTGAAGCAGTATGCCTTCACTTGAGTTCAGATCAACTACCTCATGTATCTTCTTAGAGAAGATCTCTGCTCTTATCTAGAGAAGAACATATAAGAAGAATTGATCAAGGGTTTCCCCACTTTGGGGTTTGTCCCTAGCTGGCGCCACATCTTGTTTCCTCTTGCCTTGGCTTGTTTTTTGCGATTTATTTTTATGTTCTATCTACATTTTACTATCATGCTAAATGTGATTGTTAATCTAGAATTGATATTGAGCTAATATGGAAAATTGATGTAAATTTGCTATCAGCATAGAACATACCTAAAATTAACACTTCGTCATGGAATCCTATTGTTCAGGGAATTTGTGCATGAGAAAATTCATCCAAGTTTGATAAGCTTTGGATTGATTGTGTCCAAGAGGAGGCTTGATTGTTGTCCAAGAACAACTTGTAAAGTCCACAGGAAGAAACTCAAGCTCTTGCACAACTCATGCAGGGAAAGGAAAAGGAAGACGAAGAAACTTGGGAAAGTTTGATAAGAAGAATACAGGTAGAAGACCTGCTTCAACTCAGGATTAGAAGAAGAAGGATATGTCAAAGATCAAGTGCTTCAATTCCGTGATTTTGGACACTATGCATCCCAATGTCCTTAGAAGAAAAGGAAGGGAAAACAACATGCATCTACAACCGATGTTGATGATGATGAGCTTCCACCACATAAGAAGTCGAAGGAATATTTCCTTGTCTCCACTCTTACAAACACTATTACAGATGGCAACGATGTTTGGTTGGTGGACAATGGTGCTTCTAGGCACATGATTTGTTTTCAAGATGCTTTCATTGATTTGACAGAGAGAGACTCAACATTACAAGTAGAACTTAGGGATAATTCCAATTATGCAGTGAAGGGAGTTGGATCAACATCGTTTCAGCTAGAGTACGAAGATACACTTCACATGAGAGATGTTTTGTTGTAACTTGTACTAGGACTGAAGAAGAACCTGCTCTCTATCTTAGTGTTGGAGGATAGAGGATATAGAGTTGCATTTGTGGATGGATAGGTTCTTGTATGGCCTAAGGGCTCAACATAGACTCAACAGAAGTGATTGATGTTCAAGACGGAGGGCTATACAGACTGATAGGATGGCCAACCTAGGCATTGGTACACGACAATATCAATCTATGTGAGTAATGGCATCGGGATTTGCTCACCTACATTACAGGGCTTTACCAACATTGAGGAAGATGGTTACAGGTCTTCCAAAGCTTCAAGTGGAGCATGATGGTGTTTGCAGGGGATGTGCACTTGGCAAGAATGCCAAGGGATCAATTCTGAGCAATGATAGTAGGTCCAAGGGGATCTTTGATCTAGTGCATTATGATGTATGTGGATTGATGATAGTACCATCTTTGGGAGGTTACTTGTGCTATGTGACTTTCATCAATGATTTCTCTTGGAAGACTTGGATCTATTTCATGAAGACCAAGGATGAGGTCTTCAACATGTTCTAGGAGTTCAAGGCTCAGGTGGAGAAACATACAAGGAAGAAGATCAAAGTCTTGAGGTCAGATAATGGAGGAGAGTATACTTCTAGAGACTTTAGTGATTTCTGCAAGGAGGCAGGGATCAAGAGGGAGTGGATCATTCCTTACAACCCTCAGCAGAACATGGTTGCGAAAAGGAAGAACAAGTCTATTGTGGAAGCTGTGAAGGTGATGATTCATGATTAGGATCTACCCATGTTCCGCTTTAGATTCATATTTTATGGATTCCACGATGTATAGGCAGTTGTTTGGGTCCTTGATGTACTTGTTTAACACCAGGCTTGATATTTGTTTTGTAGTGAACACCTTGAGCTAGTATATGGTCGAGTTGAGGCAGGCACATTGGGTTGCAACAAAGCATGTGTTGAAGTACCTACATGTTACAGTTGGTTATGGTTTGAGATATGTCTCAGGTGGTGAAGTGAAGCTGCAGGGATATACCAATTCAGATTGGGCCGAGAGTGCAAAGTACAGTAAGGGCACCTTAGGGTGCCGCTTCAGCTTGGGATCAACTATGATATCCTGGTTTAGTAGGAAGCAAACTTATGTCACACTCAGTACAACAAAGGCGGAGTATATCGCAGCCAGTGCTGCAAGTCAAGAAGCAGTGTGGCTTTGGAAGCTACTTGCAGGACTATTTGATCAGAAGCTCGAGAAGACCTTGATATTTTGTGATAATCAAAGCCGTTTTATGCTCTCAGAGAATCCAATTTTTCATGACATGTCGAAGCATATTGAGATCAAATATCACTTCATCCGAGACATGGTGCAAAAGGGAGCAATGAAGCTCTAGTGCTTATCCACAAACAAGTAGATTGTGGACATTCTCTCCAAGCCTTTGTCTAGAGTGAAGTTTGTATGCTTCAGAGACAAGCTTGGCATGATGCAGAATGTCTCCCTCGTTGAGAGGGAGTGTTGATGTCTTTGTAGGATCGGGCATACCATCTATTAACCATGCTGATTTCGTTGGGTAATGCTGATTATTCCAGGGGAGATGGATACATTCACCTAAGTAGCCATGTTGATTTGGCCAGAGGTGAATGGCCCAAGGGCAGATCTTCTCTTGAGAAGCAATGTTGATTTGGCTGGGTCATGCTGATTTGACCAGGGGTAAATGACCCAGGTTACTCACATTGCCTACTCTAGGATGGAGTGATCTATTTTTATAGACATGCATGTGAGGAGACACTACATCAACATAGCAAACTCCTGAAATGTTCTTGTGGAAGGAGAAATTGCAGCTAAGGGGAAATCTATTTGCAGCTAAGGAGAATACCTCCCTCGCTAAGAGGGAGTGTCGATTTTTAGTAGCATCGGGAGGTATTCCTGCATGGAAAAAGAGGTCTCCAAGTCGACCTAGAAAAATTAAAATAAAATTTGTTTTTGGAGTGATAAGTTGGACCAAGAAGTCAAGTCGGCCCAACCATTGAAAGGGTGTGTCCCTTGGATTAGTTTGCCCCATTTGACAAGTATAAATAGATGGTGTGACATCTCATTTTCTCCACCAAGCAAGAGCAAGTTACTTCTCTTTCTCTGTTCATATTTCTTATCTCTCTTGGATAGCCGCACATGTGGAAGAGGTCGAGTTTGACTAGGTATTGACGAAGCTAACTTTATCTCTGTTTGACCAAGTTGACCTGATCATTGATTGAGCTATTTGATCTTTGTTTGGCTGCAGTCTGTACAATATTGATTGAGGGTTTGATCGCAGAGGTTTGACCATAGATTGCAGGCCGTTGATCGCAGTTGACTGCAGGGCCAAATTTGAATGCAAGCTGAAACTTTGACTAGAGTTGACTTTTTGGCTGCTTTGACCAGGTTTGATTGGTATTTTGACTTGGATATTGGCTCATATTTCTAGACAATTGCTGATTTGTAAATCTTGTTGAAGAATAATTTCTCCTAAAGAAAAGTTGGTGGGTTTTCTCCCAAGGTTGGGTTTCCCAGGGTAAAATTATTGTCTGTATTTGCCAGAAAATTGTATCTACTGTACATCTTGTAGAAAAATCAACAAAGCCATCATCGTCAGCCCAGTGGCTTTGCTTTTCTCTATTCACAACTTAAATCAGATTTCCAATCAGCCTTAAAGTTTAATTGATTAACACAACACAAGGTTAAGTGAATACAAGTAGACTTGGACTGATCCAACAGAATTCAACACTTGCTTATAATAGATAAAAAGCAATTCCAAATCTCTTTATGGAGTATTTATTGCAGAAACTTCAGATTAGAAGATATCTATGGACAACTTTCTTTTCAAGATACAAACAATGATAAATCGAGCCTTGAAATTAGCAAATCGATCTAGATATCAAGCAAGAAGATGTAGATTTGCTAAGTAAAGAGGCAAGCTGATCTAAAATCTGATTTAAAGGTGCTTTTTCAAGATAAATTCCAGATTTATATCAACTTCAACAATGCCCTTTATGAAGCAATGCTAAACTAGGGCAAATACAATATGTCTAGGTTTTTAAGCTTAGAGTTCACAAATTGAATCTAAATCTGTATGAATGATACTTCTAAGAGTAAATTCCAGATTTAAGGCACAATTTTAAGATCTGTTTTAAAGATATCCAAGTACAGAGAGAAAGAGACCTAATCTATGTTTATATTTGCTAGAAAAGAAGGCGATTTGCCTTTATTAGTTCAACTAGAATGATTCTAAGTCAATTTTTTATGATTTTTTGCCAACGAAATATTAAGATCTAAATCAAAATTAGGGTATAATTTTTTGAAGGGTTTATGCCTCTAAATGCAATCTGATTTTTAGTGTAATTTCTTGCATTAAATTTCAGATCGCAAAAAGAAAAAGAAAAGTAAAAGGAAGACGACTTTTGGTTTTTTGGGTTTGTTGAGAAGGGAAGAAAACTAGTGCCTTGCTATGGTTGGGAAATGGGGTCAAGATACAATATCAAGGGGATGATTCTTCTAATGATCTAAAAGGCAAGTAGGGCTATCAAAACAAGATCCTACAAGTCCTAGGTCTAGCAAGAAATTTACTAGAAGTATTGGAAGGGAGGGGCCTTCTAGAATCATACCACCTCCAACTAGCTACAGAGTGCTCTTATTTGGTAGGGTTCCAATGTTGCTTTTGTTCACAAGGAATAATAGCGCAAAGATTCATACACTTTAAGCAAGGAAACAAAAGGTAAAGGACTTACCACTCCAACACAATGATATCACTGAACTATGGCACTCAAGTAGTCTCTAACAATTCTGAACTTGCAATAAAAACTTGACTAGTATATGCACTAGGAATATTTTCCACATTTCAAGAAGGTTGTTTGGCCATCACCATAACGCCATAGACAAGAGATAAGAGAAAAAGAGTTTTTATTCTAATAGATTCCAACAATTTTACAAATGAGGAAGAGGTTCTTATTTATAGATGAAGAATTTAACAACCTCTATAATAAAATAACATTAGATTCTAATAGATCCTTGCTTTATTTTCCAAAAATCAATATCCTCTAGCGAACAAGGGAGGATCTCGTCAATAACAATAAAATATGGTAGACCAATGCTACATTTACAATACAACATAATTAATGCTTCTACAAAGTGGACGCCCTCTTAGAAATGTGTCCCATGTGTGAACCAATCATCAAGAGAGTGGGGCATATTCAAACAAGTAGTAAAAAAATGCGGCAATAATATTTTAGTGACAAATTTTAAAAGCACCATAGTTGTGCCATTTTTTTGCTCGAATTTCTTATGACCAAATTTTGGAAGTCCCACTACCATTCTACCTCTAATGGCATTGATATTGAAGAATTATGGGCATTCTGTCAATTGATAATTGCCTCTAAAGATAGATTTCCCCCAAAACTCCTCAAGTGGACATCCTCATCAAGAGTGAGATAGATATGGTCAAAATATAACAAGCTCCCTCATCAAAGTACAACAAGATAGCCTCAAAATGCTCAACAAACTCCCCACATGTGTGGATCCAAAGAAACAGGAGGGTCATCCCCTTAGAATTCTCCATGAAGTGCTGAAGAGCCCCACACGTGAGCTAGACATATTGCAAAGTGAGTTGCTCCCTCAAAAAGCTCAAATGTCCTCCCAAAGAGTTCCAAGTGAGTGGAATGAGAGGCATTTGTTGCTCCAAATACAACAACCTTGGTCAAATGATTAAAGAGGGGCAAGTTTCCCCCTCAAATGAATGTTGCTGTGGCTTGTGTGGCACTCAAGATGTGTACGGTATGCTAAAATGCCCAATGGAAGTCTCACAATGCCCTAAGAAAGCTACAAAACATCCTAGGCAATCATAGCTCCCAACTTCCAAGGTATATCTTGGTGTAGGCACACAAGTCCCAATGTAGCTACACAAATCTCGAGGCAAGTACGTTGATCCCAAATTCCGTTGCAACATGATGATCAGTCGTTCCTTGATATATGTGCCATTAGGTGGAGAAACATAAAGTGTTATCCTTTAACTTCATAGCAACTCATTGAATTTATATCATTTGCCAAGTTTAACTATGGTGGGGACAACATCAACCTCTATTTCATGGGAAAATTCCTATGACAAGTAGTTCCTAGTACACTAAGTAAGGGTAGGTGATGATGGGTGTTATGATAAAAGTGTGTAAGTTCCTCAGTTGACTCTCACAACCCCTTAAGTTTTTTTTTTCTTCTTTTAACGATGTTCATCCACATGAATGGCTTTAAAGAGAGGGTGTGCTTTCAACATTTAGTTACAATTTCTTAACCCTTTTTCCTACTACCCCTTTTCTTTCCTTTTTCTTTATTTGATTGGTCCCTTTCTTTAGATGTGCATTGTTAAGTAACTTGGGGCATTGGGCCCTTTTGCAAGGTGGCATTGCTCAAGCTTTTTTATTTTGGTGTTTTACTTTGGCTGCATCAACCTTGAGCTTATAACTCTTATGATGAGGCTTTCCTCATGGGGCTATTAAGTATGAACCTTGCTATGGCATATGACAAGCCAACCATGAACTAGAATATGAAATATGTGTATTGAAGTGATAGGGAATATGGTAGTGAGTGAAAGATGGTTGGGAGTAATGGGCAAGCTACACCTTCCTAGGTCTCTAGTAGTACAACTCAACCTAAGAGTGACAACACTTATCCAAAGGATGAATATGATCCACTATGGTACAAAAAGGCAAATAATAACAATTTAGAGTGTTATGGTCCATTATTAGACTTCACCAATGTTCACCAAGCTCATGAAAAATATATGAAACACTAGCACTGCACATGAGAATGAATGAAAGATATAACATTATACAATACACCAAACCTCATCATCATAGTCATTAATAGAGCGTTGAGGTGCTCTCATCATGTGTACAACGTCATGTTATTATGCTAAATCAACTGAACCATGCTAGCCTTATTATGGAATCATTAATGCTGGCCATTTCCATTGTGCAAGGAAGATCATTATGCAACAAGATCTTTGATATGTGTTATGAAGGACCAATGGAAAGTGTTCACAGTGAAGTGTGAATTGGAACGTCATGCCACTGGGAGAGTGGTGCTCACGTGGAAATCTCTATCTTCTTATGTGAATCATATGGTTACCTCTATATAGTATGATGAGTAACAATGCCTATAGGCCTAAAGCACTTGTATTAGAAAGCCTTAGCTCAATTATAAAAATATGATTTACAAATGAGCTTGAGTGGTGTATTTATAATTTTATACTACTCAAGTGAGTAGGGCATCCTTCAAGAGAGTTATTGATCCTACATATCAAAGTTGACTACGTCACTTTTAACCACAACCTAGTATTATGATCTCGTATTGTTGAGTGATGGCCTTAGGCATATTTAATGCTTAAGAAAATGCATTAATGACACAATATGAGCTCACCTTGGCCACATGTGAAGATTACACCATTCTAAACATATATATGCAATGCACCGTAATTACCATGCCTTCATCTGTATTTTAACTGCTTGACTATTATGCTCTCTCTACTTGGAAGAATCTTACTTGTTTGAAGTTCTTAAGAAGATTTTTGATCTTGTCTACCATCCACTTAGTTTTTAGTCTTGGCTTGTCCTCGAAGAATCTTCAACACAAGAGGCTAGTCTCCAATACCTACGATTTTACAAGTTAAAATCTCTTTCAAGTGTCAAGCTATTGTACATTGCTTGGGATTTTGCAATATTATTTGCTACAAGATCCATTGCTTGGTGTCTTTGCTATGCATGCCTAATTTCTAGTCCTTGTAGATGGGTTTGCACGGGATTGGTATATATGGTTTGTTATGGCATCGTCTAACTTTCTGTCTTGATAAGCATTTAAATTCTCTGGTTGAGTAGATGTTCTCATTGAGACTTATGGTTGCATTATGCACAATGCTTTTCCATATTAGAGATTGTGGCAATAATAGTTTCTCTGGTCTCTATTTTTTAATTTTGGAAGACAATGTTATTGTAGCAATATACATTTTCGAAGACAAGAATCAAGGAGGCAAAGTCCACAATTTTTCCACTAGTGGTTTTCCTTTTAATCAACTAAGAAACATGTTTGATATTTATTCGATTTTGGGTAAGCATTTAATCAATACTTGGATTGCTAGTATCCAAACACTTCTAGATACTAGGTAGTGACTTTCTTCTTCATTCCAACATAAAATATTCATCGGCCCCTTTTTTTTTCTTGAGATTGTCTCCAGTTAGTGGTTTTTGTGCACAAGAAGTTGTGTATATAGGACCCCTCTAAGGTCACAAGAAGCTATAGGGTTAAGCGTCCAACACTTGTCGAATGTAGATACACCTCCTAATCGAGCAAATGATTCCCTCATTATGTGCATCCAATGGGATAGTCATCATGCTAGTTAGGGTAACAACCTCCTAGGCAAGGGTGTTGTGTTAGCACTTTAATCAAGGTCATGCATGTTGAGAAATCCAGGGCATCATGAATTAGGTGATTTCTCTTCCTTCAGTATCTGCTTGTGAGTGCTTGTTACTTCTTTAGATTAGGATTTTCTTAAGTTATTAATGTTCTTCTTCAACAAACAACTATCAATGCATGAACATAAATAGACAAGAGACACAAAAAGTAGGCTATGAGCCAGGGCCAAAACCTCTCACTCTTTGAGAGGAAAATCGGCACAAATTCTTCTTATAGAGATTCCAATTGACAAATACCAAGACCCTTGACCTAGTTGCCTCTCCAAGACCAAGACACAAGTCTTCTTCCACCTTCTTGTTTACTTTCTCTTGGTTCCTTCTACTTCAGATTTCGTACCATATGAGATCAATGTAGTCATGTGATTACATTGAACTGAGGTCATTGTAATGATACAAACCTCTCCGTAAGCAGTAGCACCAAATCCTGAAGTAACACCATAGCCAGTGATCTTTGAGGTAGCACCGAGACCACCTTCAAGCAATAATACCGAGTCCTATATTAGAATAATCCTATTTAGTATTTAATGCTCATTCTTTTCGCTGTTGCTATTTTTCCTTTTTAGCAGTTTCTTTGATGAAACTGATTGTTTCTATTTCCTAAATAGAAACTTGATGTTTCTATTTACTGTAAATATCTCTGTATTATTATTGAGCATCAGCTTGCTCATCAATTAATTCATTCATTGGAAATACATATGCGTGTTTCGCACTGTTTTATGGTATCAGAGCACAGGAATTGTTTTTGAAATAAATTTTTCGCTTTTTTGGAAAAATTTTGCTTCATTTCAAAATAGTTCATTTATTGATTTAGTTCTGGGCGTTCAGTTTCTGAGTTCGATTTTCTTCCTCATATTTTCGTCATTTCCAACGTTCAGGAATTTGGGATTTTTTTGGAACGAGCAATCGTTGTTTTCTTTGTGAAAGGTTTTTGGTTTCTTTGTACAGACAAAATTGTGGGGGTTGACAGACAACGATAAAGTTAAACGAAAGCCGAAAGCAATACCGGCGGAATCAATCGAGGATTAACGAGCTCGACGGAGACCCACAACCACCCGAAGCTTATTGCAGGGGCAACCCTCTTCGCTGCTAAATTCCTCGATCACGATACCGCAGACCAATTCGTTTTTGTCCCCGTGGTTTCCAAAGCGCTGCTGTGCGAGATTGAGAGCACCGATCCGAAAAAGTCTATCTGCACCGCTAAAGGCCTGGCTTCTAGAGGGTATCGTCCACCGAATTCAAAACTGGAACGGGTTATGATAGCCCATACTTAAAAATCACGAGTAAAGATACGCTGTAGACAGCGTCCCGAGCCGCCTTCCGCTCAAACCCTTCCGCCGCCTTCCGTTCCCCAGCGTGCATAACTCGTTGCAAAAGAACGTGTAGTCGATTACCATGCACGGGTAGCTCGAGTTATCTTGTGTTCACATTCTGTTATCATTTTCATGCGTTTGAATAATTTGTCTTATACAGGTCTTCCTTAGTAGTTTTATTCCGGCCTCAAGAGCAGTGAGTTTTGGACGGGAAGAGAAGGGCGAGCAGCAACAAGCACTCAGAATATCGGCTTGGATAACACTAGTTTAAACTGGTTGGTTGAATTGTGGATAGTACTTAGCGTGGAAGCGTGCGGTGTAAGGGAAGGTTCCACAGTTCAGAAACGGAAGTGCTGTAATAATTTTTTTTTTTTTGTTCCCTTTCTCTTTGTACAAAATCTCAGGGGTTCGAGTTCATACTTGTTTAGAAGATAAAATTGCTGTAGCTCAAGCTTCTCTGTCTAGCAGAAATCACGTTCCTTCTACAGGTCAAATTGATTCATATATTGCTGGAGTTGTGCCAAGCTTGTGGTTGAATTTAGGACAAAGCTGTGGAACCATCTCTGCCGCTGTGCATAGAGCATATTATCTGTGGGCAACATATTTCTCTTTCAACCATTTTTTCTTAGTCATATTTGCTGGTTTGGCATTTGACCAAGAGTTGAATCTTATTTCCAGCACTTGTTCGTTTTTTTGTTGTTGTCCGGATTAGCTGGCATCTATATCCGTACCAGACTCCTTTGTTGTTTTGTGTCTTGGGAAACGTGCAGATGGCTTTGGTAACCAATCTGATGTTGGAAGGCAATCAATGCTTTAATGGCAGCAATTATAACATCTGGAAACAAAGAATGTTGACCATTTTTGAATACAGGTGTCTTGATCAACACGTTTTGGGCAAAGAACTCCGTCTCGGTATAGCTGGTACCGATCAAGATAAGTTTGATGATCGCAATTGGGAGGCCGTTATGCTTCTCAAACTCTCTGTGGCTGATGATTAGTTACCGCAGATTCCTTTTGGTAAGACAACTGCCGAGATCTGGCAACAGTTGAAAGAACTGCACGAGATATGTCTTTATAGGAACATCTCAACAAGATTAAAGACATTCGAGATCAGCTCGAAGCCATTGGTCGCACCATGGAGGAAGAAGATATGGTAGTCATCACTCTGAAAAGTCTACCAAAATCTTATGAGCACTTCATATAAACACTCAACATTACCTCCACTAATGTTGATCTGAAGTTTCCGGAGTTATGCACCAAACTCATGCAGCAGGATCGTTGGAAACAACAGTTTAGTAGTGGTGCCACATCAGCGTCCTCAGAAAATGCTTTTGCTGCCAAATATCAGTCCTCTTAGTCCTTTCAGCAGAAAGGTTCTTCTCAGCTTTTTGATCCTGCTAGGAAGAAAAATGTGCAGTGTAATTACTGTCACAAGTTCGGCCACATGAAGAAAGATTGCCGACAAAGGATTGCTTTTGAGCAGAAGAAACAGGGAGAGCTCCATCAGACAGCAAATGTTGCAGAACATTCCGAGCAGATAGATTCTGCCTTTTACGCCTTTATGGTTAAAAGGTCTTCAGATCATGTTCCATCTTCTGCCTGGTACATTGACTCTGGTGCATCACGCCATTTCTCTCACAGGCGTGAATGGTTTATTGACTTCTCACTTTTCAGTGATTTCGTGGTATTTGGCGGAGGTGAAAAATACACAGTGGTTGGCAGAGGTACAGTTCAGATCCAGTCTGGTGGGTGCACACTCATCTTCCTGAATGTGTACTATGTTCCTGGTATGGAAATTAATCTGTTGTCTGTCAGTCAGATTATGAGGAACTCTCCTCAGCTTGATGTAGTGTTCAGTGCGCACATGTGCTCTATTATCGACAGGGAGACTAGTCTTACGGTTGCTGTTGGCCTAGAAGATCATGGTCTATACAGGCTTCTTGACACTGGTGATTCTCCAGAAGTGGCTCTAGCAGCTCGTGTTTCTCCCATCAACATTGTGGCATCAGCGATATGGGCATCTAAACATGCAGTATCTCTCTCAGCTTTCTCGGGAAGGACTTGTGTCAGGGTTACCTGATATTCAGACTTAGCAGTTGGGCGTATGCGGCGCCTGTCAAGCTGGCAAACAACATCGGTCTTCATTCAAGAATGGAGAATCTTGGCGCGCATCTAAGGTACTCCAGTTAATTCATGCTGATATTTGTGGTCCTATGAATACATCTTCTATCACTACTTGCAAATATTTTTTGCTTATTGTAGATGATTTCAGTAGAAAGATGTGGGTGTATTTTCTAAAATATAAATCTGATGCATTTAGTATCTTTTAGAAGTTTAAAACCTTAGTTGAAAAAGAGTCTGGCTGTCATATCATGACTCTTAGGATAGATAACCGGGGGGGGGAATTTTGTTCTTCTGCTTTTTCCAACTTCTGTGATACTCATGGCATCAAACGCCAGTTAACTACACCCTACACTCCTCAGCAGAACAGTGTTGTTGAACGCCGCAACCACACAGTTGTTGAAATGGCTCGTTCCATGTTACAACACAGGAGTGTTCCGAACAAATTTTGGGCTAAAGCAGTCTTTACTGCTGTTTATCTTCTTAACCGATCACCCACTCAGGCTGTTAAGGGGAAGACTCCCGAAGAGGTTTGGTCTGGCCGTAAGCCTAAGATCAGTCACCTCAAAGTAATTGGCTCAGTTGCATATGTTTGGAGTCCAGTTGCTAGCGCTCTAAGTTGGATTCCAAAAGCCAGAAACTCATGATGACAGGGTACAGTGATCATCACAAGGCCTATAGATTAATAGATATAGCCACTGGTCGTCTTAGCTTCAGTCGGGATGTAGTATTTGATGAAGACAGAGGATTCTTTCAATCTTCTTCTTCTGAGCAGTGTTCTGAGGATCAGCCTCACAGTGTTCTTCTTCCGGTAGGTCCACCTGATGGGGTGACCTTCTTCCTGAGAGGCACAAAATTATCCTTTGTTGTGAGACAGATTATACCGAATCACTGTGGTATAATACTGAACTGTAGGTCCTTTATATAACACCGAACTGTGACTACTTCAGAGCACCAAACTATAGTCTATATTCCCTTGTCTGAACTGTAGCATAGAGACCATTCTCTCAAAGATCGAGCTTCTATTTCTGTGATTAGCCCTAAACAAATCTTCATTGTTCTCTCATCATTTATCTGAGTTCCTTCTGTGATTTTGAAATCTGAATTTTTGAGGTAATCCGAACTTCTAAACTCTTAAAATGAGAGGACTCTACACATGTATATATAGTAGTCATCCCATATAAAAATGAGCCCACATATGTCTTCGAGCAATTGTGTTTCCAATAGGTGAAGCAGACATGAGTTCTTCACTTGATCTTGAGGCCGACTTGAAGAGGAGAACTATGTGATTGTCTTGGAGGGCTATTAGGCAATCCTATAGACTTAAATACATTTGTAACATGCCCAAGAAGGGTTTTCTACATGACATTGACTCTTTTTGACTTTAATGACAAATCCTAAAGGCTCTCAATGAGAGCCATATAAAAATAAAAACTCTTGCTCATGAAACCCATGAAGCAAGCATAATAATAATAATAATTTTCTTCTTTTCATCATTTACAAAAATCATAATTACATGTCATTATGAAGACCGAACCTAGTTACGCTTTTCAACGATGCATCCACTCAAGCTAAGCCATCCATATGTCCATGAAGCATTGCCAATGAACTAGGAGACCTAGCACTCTTTTACCAAGGTGAAAACTCTTTTGGAGTAACCTCAAAAGCTAACAAATAATGCCCTTCTTTCATTTAGCTAACTTGCCTCTCACAACAATTGTCATTATTATTGTTACTAATTACTAATTATTAAATTTGTTACTTAAATTTTATTACAAATATATTATTACTACTCATTATAATAATAATACCAAAAAGTCAAAAACCATTAGAAAAAGCAAAATATATATGATAGTAATCAATGTTAATGGAATATTGTTTCAAAGTATAATATTTGTTCAAACTCAAAGGCACTAGAAGATGATGACTTTGACACCCACAAAGTCGATACCCATGATGCATTGGTAGCAATTGTTGAAGCTTTAAAGTTGATATTTATGGTGCATTAATGATGATGATCAAAGCGAGGGAGCTTCCATGTAGCTAGGCTCCAAACCTTATCTAGGCATCCACCATAAATAACGAACCCTAACTAACAAAACAAAGGTCTAGCAAGGTATGCCACGAAGTTATGTAGCCACAACAAAGGCCCCACAATAAGCTAGCATCAACACCCACAAATCCACCCTTAATCTTTCACCAAGTTTGCCACTCACAAGCTCTCCAAGGAAAGTGCTCCAAGTCTTCTCTAGGGTTTGTTTGCTACTAACCCTTGGTCCTTCTCACACAAGAACTCAATCTCTAGCTCTTCAAGTCTTCTCTAGGAGATGCTTCTCAGAAACCACAGTGCCTTCCTCCCTTGTATAAAGACAAGTATGAAGATTCAAAACTAGTTCATCTTCAAGGTACAAGAGACCTGTTGAACTCTCACATCTTAAAGACATGATGACGTGAGGTGATGAATGAAAAATAAAGACATTCTCCTTCGCTTATATAGATAGGTGAGAGAAGCTAACAATACTAAAATGGATAAGGTCCACATACAACTATCTCAAGCAACCTATCCAATCACTCAATACAATCATGTGAAGCACTGTGACTCTAAGGTGACACATGTTAAGCTCCACGGTAGGAACATCCACCAAGCAAGAGTCCAAGGGGAGTGCTCCACTAGATAAGGTCCAATGCTCTCCTCCTGTTGGCTTGTTGGGGCCTGACCCACGTTCATAAGTGATTTAGCCAAACAAATCTCGAAACTATCGGCCCTTTTGGCAACAGTCTGCAGTGCGCGCACAGAGGTCTCACTCGAGGTAGTATGGGAGGGTGCTGGAACCAGGTTTCCGCACCCTAGGGATGTCTTGATAAAGTCTGGGAAGTTCGCGAATCGACCCTGCGCGCTTGCGCTGCTCCGCACAACCGTCTGACCTTCGCGTAGCTCTGTAAAGAGTGCGAAGAGGTGCTATCTAGATCCTTATTCCTGACTATGCTTTTATTATAGATCTGAACTTAATTATGTGGGCCCAATATTCTCATTAATCATTCAACATTCATAACAAGTGCACGCAATCATAAAACCGTAAAGAGATGCATAAATATAACAGAAGCATATACACAGAATATTCTAAAATCAACTTATCTTTTATTAATCCTTTGTTTAAATAGAATCCCAACTCTGCCCTGCGCACTCAGCTGCAGGGGTCCGCGCACAGTTGCGGACTCTACCAGGCCTCTGCACACTCAGGTGCAGAGCCTCTTACTGCTACTACGACCCAAGACTCAGACATACAGACTCAGAGCTAATTCATCATCCAAAAACCCATATAACTTCAGACCAAAAATTGCCTTTTACACTTAGAGCCTCGCTCTATTTATACAATCCCATGGTCCGCGGATCATGGGTAGGCCGACACATTCCATATTAAATTACATTATTTTAGTGCGGACAACCCTAGACTTTCGCACTCCACGCCCGCATTTTGCAGGGTCTTTACATTACATCGACCAAAACTTCGGGCTTCAAGCCCCAAAAACATGCTATGGGCAGATCTGCTGCCTAACAGGCCCTTGACACAATCATCGTGACTTGTCCCGAGTCACTCGATTGGTGTGGTGATCTTCGCGCGGAGTCCATCTAGCAACTTCTGTGCTTTGCTTACGTCTGCCACACATTCTTCTGCTGTCCGCTGTATCAGTTGTGCGTGAATCTTTGATGCATCATTGTCAGAGGCACCTTCTTGCCTTAGCGCATATGTACCCTACATTTGGTCCAACTTTCCCTCGATCATGGCAGTGACCGTGAATGCTTCCTCGAGCCAAGGTTGGATGCACGCTTTAAGCATTGCTTCTTTCTGGCGCGCGACGTCCATCTGTTCCTTTAGAGCCTGGGTCTCCTTCATCTTGGCAAGTCGCTGAGTAAGGGCCTCTATCTGTGCGGTCCCCTTGATATTGTCATATGTCTGCTGTCATATTGTCATATTGTCATATGTCTGCTGTATGGTTGGATCTTCTTGCAGTGAGGTAAGCGTGAAGAGGGACTAATCCAACAATCCAGTGCAGTCCTGTACAACGTGCTCTATCGCTTCCAACCCCGATTGAATGGCGCAGTGGCGCTGCTCTTTGACTTCCGGGGGTGTAGAGGGTTGCGCCTTCAGTTGTAGTTCCGCGATTTGTAGGTTCAGCTCCAATTGAACCTTCGCGGCCTCCTCCTGGGCCTTGTGGACTCCAACCGCTAGTTGGTGAATCTTTTCCGCTGGCGGGAGTGCTGCCGACACGACCAACTCTGGTATGTTGTTACAGGCCTCCTCCACGGCTTGTTCCAATCCCTGGGTTTGTGCGACCAGGTTGTCATGCTGCAGGTTGAGCTGTTCTAAGTTTAACTTCTGCTCGCTCAAGATTCGGAGGGCGCGAAGCTTAGCAGTTACCCCATCTTGCAGTTGGTATAGGGTTTCCCTGGGGAGGGCGGCCAAATTCAACCCCCAGCCCCTCATGTCACCCTCAACTGCTGCTAATACTGCACCTTTTGGTAACAAAAAAGTGTTTGTTGTGCGGGCGCGCAACATCTGCTCGGCTTCGGATGTACCTTCCGTAAGGTGTGGTGTCATCATTCCTGGGGGTCGCACCTGTAATGCATGCAACTGTGCTTTGAGCGCCCCCAAAACAGTTGTCTGCTCCATCATTAATTCTTCAAATGCATCCTTAGTGACATCGCGAACTGTTTCGCCACTGTCAAGAAGGTCTCCCTCGGTGAGTTGGATTGGGTCGACGGAGGTCTTTGTTGCCTTCGTCTTTTTCCGTGAGGCTGGCTTCTCATGGACGCGTGGCCTCTTGAGTTGGGTCGATTTTGGTGTAGGGTTCGTGCATTCCTTTGTCTCAGCCTCCCCCTGTATGTCCTGCTCCGTGGACATTTCTTGGCCTTCCTCGGTCTCTTTGGTGGGCGCGGTTATGGTCTCTACCATCTGCACTGCCGCTGCTGCCTTAGCCTCCTTCCGCTGCGTGGCTGCTTCTTGTTCCTGGTGCTTTCTCTCCGCCAGCTGCCATGCGCAACTTGGTTTCCTTCTTTCGCTGCTGCACTACGATCTTTTCCAGTTCCGCCAAGTTCAGAGCGCGCCACTCCGGAGACCATGATGCCATTACATCGAAGATTGCATCATCCGTTGCAATGAACGGAAGCTTCACCCACATTTGGGCTAGATCTTTGCGCGCTCGAAAACACAGGTTATGCATATCTGCCTTGAACTCTGCTACGCTTTGCAAGCTGTTATATATTGTAGGGGACAAGCGTGGCCTACGGTTGATCCATGTTCGTATGCTCGCCTCGACGAACGCCCAAAACACCTTTATCTCGCGAATCCTCGTCACGTCTTTTGTTTCCCAGAGTGAGGTGTACCTCGCGGCTTCGGGTAGGTCATCCTCAACAGTGGGAAACTGGCTGTCCTCTGACAGCTCTCCTGCAACCAACAGGATGGATAAGAGCAACCACACATAGTGGAAGGTCTTATCCTTCTCCTGGGCCTCCCTACAATTTGTCAAAAACTCGTCGCAAAGAAACTGCGCCCAGTTGAACTGGACCCCCTCTGCGCATTGCTCTGCCAACGCAATCACAGACATTGGCACTTCGTCTGCGCGACATTTCCTCATTAGCTTGCTGGCCAACAGCTGGGTGGCTACGCGCACCCCTTGGTCCTTAATGCTCGCTATTACGTACCCTCGCTTCCTCTTCTCCAGCTTATATTTGGCCTTCATAGCTTCTGCGAGGGCCAAGTCGTCGCTCTTTCCTGCTATAGGTGTGGGGTCGTTTCCTTTGATGGGCAGCCGAGAAATCCGGTGAATTATATCGGTCGTGATGAGAATCGGCTCCTCCAGCCAGAGATACCCATCATGTACCAGGCACAGCAGCTGCCGAATGACAAAAATTGTGATGGGCGCGCGGTGGTAGTGCGGTATCCATTGCAGATGGAGTAACCCGACCCCCTCCACACCGCATAACCATTTTTGCTTCAGTAACTTCTCCACGGCCAACTGTGGGAACTTCTCGCTGTTCGCGAGGTCCCAATCTTCGAACTTCATATTAGGTACCCATCCCAACGACAGACCTTCAAACCTTATTTCGTCAAGGAGGAGCAGGGTCTAGAGCGCACTCTTCGTGGCCTCCAGGTCCTTCGGTATTTTGGCTTTCCCCTTCCATGGGGGGATGTAGGGGGGTAACTTTATCGCCGAAGGCACTTGGGAGACATTCTCCGCCTCATCTTCCTGTGCTTGAATTTGGGTGCTCAGGGCTTGCAAATCTAACTCCTCCTTCTCTGTTTCAAAGGTGACGACTTTGCCCTTCTTTGCCATTGACAATTTACTAAACTGTGGGTTCCGTGGTGATGCCTAGATTGGCCCCATTGTCTGCTTGTCTTTCTATGGTCGCGGTGTGCGTGGGGACTTTGGAACCTCTGGTGCAGCTGCCGCCTCTCCAGGCTCCTCCTGGATCGTACAGGGCTCTAGCGTAACTTCCGCAAATCGCACTTTGGTTCTCGCAGCTGTCATCGTGTCGACACTGGATCCGTTTGGTCGCGTACTCAAGGGTGGCAAGGGTGCTTGGTGCTCAATGCTTTGTATTGGCTCAAATCTTAAACAACCAAGAGTTGCCTCGAGGCTAACCCAAGAGATTTTATAGTATCGTTTGGATTTGCATTCGACCATTCCCTCCACTTTTGAGTCATTAATGCCTTTTTGGCGGCAATCTCGCTCTTAATTCATATCTTAATTGCCTGCTGCCCACTCCTTTTTGCCTTAAATTGGACCTCTTGTCATGAACAGTGACACCAACGGTCACCTCCCAGCTTATCCGCGCAGCAACATGGCTCCCTATGCGCGGCTGCGACACCTATGACATATCGATCCTGTGCACAACCTCCTTGTTGCGCAGCTCCCATACAAACTCTTTTATAGTCCTGCGCTCTCTTTCAATTGCTTGCAGCGCTGAGACTGTGCTTCCTACAAATATTCAAGTGGTCGCACCCGTGGTGCGAGGCTTCAAGTCACCTTCCAACCCGGTCCGCGGGCCTCCCTTAGTTACCCTCGCACTAGTCAATGCTTCGCATTCTTCCTCATACGATGCGCTCCCCTGGTTACTTTGTTTGATAAAGTGTGGTTTCAACCATGGTAGTGGAGCTAGAAATTCTCGACGACAATCTTCTAATGCGGTGGTATGGCTGCCCGTATCTTGTCCTGCCCTTCCGTCGACGTGACATGTTTGCGCGATTTCGGTCTCTAGTTTTCTGGTTTCCGCGTCAATTACCATGCTTTTCTGCTTCAGGCATACCCGAGCTTTTTTGAGTTCGCGAAGGTTCAAGTTCCCTCGCCGAATGACTTCCTGTAATTGCATAATTCCTTTACCCGGGTCCTCGTGTACTGTCCTAACTGCGGGAGCTGTGGTATGGGGATTCTTCTCTACTCTTATGGTTTCATCTCCTCTCGTCAGTGTTGGGATCGCTTCCGCACTTTGGTTTTTGCTCATGGTCCTATAGGCCCATCGAACCGCTGGTACGTGCAGGTCCCAATCAGTTTGTTTCGCCTGGTGAACTTCGTGCATGATTCTGCATAGCTTTTTGAATGCTCCGACGTGGAATTGTTACCGCGTTTGGTTCTGATTTTTGATCCTTAGTCCAGGACATGCTTGCACCACACATGTCTGCACCCATCGACACAGGTGGGTGCGCAAGTTGCTTTGTCCTGGCTGCTCGGCTTTCGTTCGACGCTGGGGACTGCCAAACCGTAAGCGTATCCGTCTTCTACATTCGTGCCAGCTTCCAATAGTCTTCTGATGTGTATTCCACCATCGTGCAGGTGTTGCGCGCAACGCCCATTCCAGCGCACCGTACCACTGCTGTTTTGGTACTGCACTTTCAAATTTGTCTAAAAATTCATCCACCGCTGTTACCCCATCAAATGTTGGCAGTTTCCTTGCTTTTGTCGTCACGCACCGCATTGATCTAATCATCATGTTGCAATTCAGCGTTGTCACTTCGTGCAACCGATTCTGCTAGCGTTCTACTTCTTCATCTGAATCTGAAGTACAAGAACTGTCGCATTCCCATGAGATTCTCCCATCTACAGTCCGGTTCACCCGATCCTAGTCTTGTGCCATTATCTGGTAAATGCAATCTAGCTCATCATCGCGCACAGGTTCAGTGTAGCACGATCCTTCCGCTGGATCTAGCGGAACTACTATGCGTAGGGAATTTTCTTGCATATCATCTTTCGCTTCTTCAGGTTGATGACTCCATTCATATCGGTGGCCCAGTCTATTCCTAGCAACGCAGGATAAGGATTGCTGTTATCAACAATCTTTATTACTTCAAAGTCTGTCTGTGTGCTCGTGCCTTCGATATCAATTGTTACCCCTTGCAACCTCCCCATGGGCAAAATCTTCTATTGGTTCGCCATTCGCAATTGAATAGGGGACCACTGCAACGCGGGCCTGCCCATGCGTTCCCATGTCTGCTTTGATAACACATTCGCGTCCGAACCCAAGTCTTGGATTACCTGATTCATTTCATATTCGCCAATCTGCGCCGTTAATCTCATTTCCCTCCCGGTGCGCAATATATGCTTTCCTAGTTTCCAGACTATGCGCGGTTCACCCGACCCTGCGCACCTAGTGATAAGCTCTTGTAGTCCTTTAACTGCCCTATTGTTGTGCAACAGCTTCATGCATGTCTCTAAAAAGGTAGTAAGCATAGAAGGATCCATTCTTGGCTCTGGTTGATCCTTGCTACTTGAAGTAGAGGCCTTTGTAAAGCTCTTCTTAGCTTCCATAAACGTCTCCTTTGCGCATTCCAAGTTAAACTCAAGTTCCTTTGTAGGAGCCTTGCGAATCCATGTATCTTCCTCGGGCTGCTTCCCCTTATCCTCCCCTGTGGTCGTGCTGCTTCTAAGCACCATATTCGCATTCGGGTCTTCTTCGTGCGGTTCAGACCTCATCATTTGAATATTTTGAGTCGGAGTAGGCTGAAGTACTCCTTTCTCGCGCATCTGTATGATCAACGTAGGACAATCTATTGCTTCATGATCGAATTGAACGCAGTATGAACAAGATATTCTTATTAGGTTGGTACAATCGCGGGCGTAGTGCCTTGGTCCTTCGCAATTGTAACAAATTAACTGCCCGCGGCCCCTTCCTGGCCTCATTCCTCCTCGTCCTCGACCTCGGCCCTGAAATGCAGCGTGCACCATCCCCGCGGCTGGGTCGAGGCCTCACGTTTCTATTTGCATTCTATACGCTGGGGTTCGCTCCATCATCAACTCGTAGCTGCAACAAGTACGCTTGTCGTGGCCCACCGATCTACAAAAATTACAAAACAGTTGCTGGGGAGTTTGTGTATGCTTCTGCAATAAATGACAGTTATCCGTCGTGTGCTTTCCTCCTATCTGACAGATTGCGCACCATAGCGCGGGTGCCGCACTTGGCCCTGCCTGTGACTTTGGTCTCAACGACATTGGCCCCCCTCCTGCCAAGCAGTTTGCGAATACTGGACAGTGGTCTTTGTCATGGCCCTGGCCTTTGCATTTTATACACCACACTTCTTCGCGCGCCTCTGGCCGTGGCGCCCTATCCTGCTTCAAACTCTGCATCTCCAAGCATAGATTCTGTAGTTGCGTGTGGATTTGTTGGACTCCCAACCCCGGATCCTGTATCTATGTTTCATGCAACCTCATTGCCATTTCCAATGCTTTGGCCTGGGTTGAAAGCTTTTGCTGTGACAGTGCCGTTCTCAGGTGTGGTGTCAAAGACACCACAAACCACGCGCAGTGCTGCGCATCCGTTAACGTCATATTAGCCTCGCGGATCGTACTCTTCAGCCTCTGATCTAGATCCCAGAGGGTCTCGCCTGGAAGCATCACGATTTCTTTAAATTCGATGATTCATTGTGTCTCTAATTTCGGCCGACTAAACTCTCTGTTCAGCGCATCCGCTATCCCTGCATTTGGGCGATCATTAGAGTGCTTGATATACCATGTCAACGCGCGATCCTGCATCGCGCTCACCAATGTGGCCTTCTTAATGTTGTCGTCCGTGACCCCTTGTGCTTCCCACACTGCTCTTACCACGAACCAGAATTGGTTTGGATCTTCATCCCCTACTCTGAATACGAGTAGCTTGATCTCGCTTGCCATGCTGAATAGTGGGTTTGGTGGAGGTGGGGTGGGTGACGATGGAGGTGAAGTAGGTGAAGCGGGTGATGGCGTAAGTGGAGGTGATAACTGCGGAATGCGCTGCCTTATCAAACTGACCGCACTTCTTAGAGAAACCCAAGCGCGCTCTTCCTCGCTCTCTCACGGAGGTGAAATTGAGGGACTGTTTCCTAATCCTTCGGTACCTTTGTAGATATTTCCGCTCCGTGTCGTTCCAAACATTAATGTATTCGCATAACCCACTTTTCACATAACAACATTTTAATCCAAGTATTTAACAATTTGATGTACCTACCTCGTGGTCCCTTGAGAAAATGTCGTTCTGCTTCACTATATCACATGGTCGTGTCTACTGCAAACTCAATGATAAATCTCCCTATTATTTGGTTGAGCCAATGGTCCACAGCCCGCGTGATCTTATCTTCTGATGCCTCTAGTCTACGCACTAATTCCGGAATCCACACTATCGGTTGATCGAGCTTGTACCTTCCCTGACTATTGACTAACCTCGCGATCCACTCATACAGTTCAGAAGAGAAGGACATGAAGAAGATCTTGTGGATTTCTATATATACGTAGCGATCTAGCCACCTTTTCTTGGATATTTGCGGAGTTCTGTTTTCCTATGTCACGAACTCGTGAAGCTTCTTGTCCAACCACTCTTCAATTTCCTCCTTTGTGGGGTTCCAATGGCACGACATCAGACATCCCTTAGGTAGATCTTGGTCCTGGCAACAGAACCATTTGTTGGCTTGTTGGGGCCTGACCCAGGTTCAGAAGTGATTTAGCCAAACAAATCCTGAAACTACCGGCCCTTTTGGCAACAGTCCGCGGTGTGCGCACTGAGGTCTCACCCGAGGTAGTATGGGAGGGTGCTGGAACCAGGTTTCTGCACCCTAGGGATGTCTTGATTAAGTCTGGGAATTTCGCGAACCGATCCTGTGCACTTGCGCTGCTCCGCGCAGTCGTCTGACCTTCGCGTAGCTCTGTAAAGAGCGCGAAGAGGTGCTATCTAGATCCTTATTCCTGACTATGATTTTATTATAGATCTGAACTTAATTATGTGGGCCCAATATTCTCATTAATCATTCAACATTTATAACAAGTGCGCACAATCATAAAACCGTAAAGAGATGCATAAATATAACAGAAGCATAGGCACAAAATATTCCAAAATCAACTTATCTTTTATTAATCCTCTGTTCAGATACAATTCGAACTCCGCCATGCGCACTCAGCTGCAGCTACCTGGCCTCTGCGCACTCAGCTGTAGAGCCTCTTACTACTACTACGACCCAAGACTTAGACTTACAGACTCAGAGCTAATTCATCATCCAAAACCCATATAACTTCAGACCAAAATATGCCTTTTACACTTAGAGCCTTGCTCTATTTATACAATCCCATGGTCCGCGGACCATTGGTAGGCCGACACATTCTATATTAAATTACATTATTTTAGGGCGGACAACCCTAGACTTTCGCACTCCACACCAACATTTTGCGGGGTCTTTTCATCACATGGACCAAAACTCCGGGCTTCAAGTCCCAAAAACATGCTATGGGGGGATCTGTTGCCCAACACCTCCAAAGGTCTCCAAAACTCTCATTCAAATGTATTCAACACTCCAACATTGCCTCCTAAGCCATGTGCTCCTTCAGGGTCACCACACCTCTTGAATTCTCCTTAACCCGAGCATCCTCAACTCAAGCACAAACCTCCATGTAGGCAACCAAGTGGCTCGTGTTACCTATGGATCAATGCCCTCCTCCTAAACGCCCCAATGCTCCTTCTTCGAATAGGTTCTCTTCCCAAGCAAGCAGCCAAGCCCTCCATGTGTACCTCATGAGAATGTCACCATGCCGCATGGGAAACCAACCTCCTGAGGAAGTGCACTTGCCAAGCATCAGTCAAGGTATATCAATATATGACTAAGCTATCTCCAATGTGTATGTATGCTAAGATATAATCAAGGGTAGGCATCACACCATGCACCTCATGTCACATGAAGCACTCCCAAGCATGGTGTAAACACTTTCAGAGAACCTCAAAAGCTAACACCTTTGTGATTAGTTTATGCATATTTTTTTTTGATACGGTGGCAATGTTTTTTTATAGAATTTTGTATGAGACATTGCAGAGTGAAATTGAACATATATTGTTTGAAGCTTGTGGAGTTTTTCTATTTGGGATGAGGGCTAGAAAGGAGGAATTTATTCCTCCTCCAACCTTTTCTTTTTCCTTTGCTTGATCAAGAAATCAGAGAAGGTCCTTCTTGATAAATTGCCTTACTGTCTAGAAAAGTGGGGCTGAAAACCATGCAGGCCAGGGGCCTTGTTTGGCTTCATGCTCCACAAAGCATCTAATACCACCACTTCCTCAAGTATAAAATCAGATTTTCAATATCTGATTCATAAATTATAACAACTTTGTTCTCTAACAACTCTTGAGAAGATGTTTGGTCCCCAACTGTCACCTCAGAATAGGGATTGTGAAAGTGTGAAAACGATATCTCAAGTATATTTTCTTAAGCTCACTTGTGTAAGAATGTTCTGCTTGAGTGATATCTTCTATCTTTTATCTTGTCCTTGTGGTGTTAACTTTTTGATGGAAGACTTTCTGTTTTTGTCTCCTGACATGAGCCACATGCATTTGGATTCTAATATCCAATACTCTTCTTCTAGCCTCTGAGCCTTTAAAGTCTTTGCATTGAGTTTTTGTCATTGCCAATTGGGGAGGGAGGACTTTTACCTATATCTTGAGCTGCACTTCATGGAAGGTTGCCCTTGTTCGTTCTTTTCCTGAGAAGGATGTTACCTATTTTGCATAGCCCAAGTTTTTAAGCAGCTATTTATTTTAATCTTCGACTCCTAAACTGAGGGGGAGCTACATGAATATTTGATCATTTTGATCACCTCTAGAGAGATTTAAGGACTAAATTTGAAAGGAATAGGGTTGAGGTCTTGGGTAGATGCTGCAAATCCCATGAGAAGCTAGACTGGCTTATGGTTTGATATTGTGGGCAAAATAATTTCTTTGGTGGTGCTCTCTTTCCCTTGTGAGGAATGTGTTGAAAAGTAACTAGGTTCGATCTTCATAATGACGTGTAATTGTGATTTTATGTAATTGATGAAAAGAGAAATAAAATTATTATTGTAATGCTTGTCTCATGAGTTTCATGAGCAAGAAATTTTATTTTTAGTATGACTCCCATTGTGAGTCCTTAGGATTGGTCATAAAGTCAAATTGAGTCAATGTCATGTATGAAGGACTCTTCTTGGGCATGTTACGTCTTGTATGAGTCATTTAATAAGTATGTAAGCCCTCCAAGACCAAGCACAAAACCTCTCCTTTAAGTCGGCTACAAAATGGAGTATATAACCTACTTAATGGACATGTCAGCTCACCTGCACTCATGTCGACTCATTATGCTGGGAAACAACTATTTATTGGCAACTTGGATTCCATTCTAGACATAGATTTTCGGTCTTGGGTATGAAGTACAATAAAGAGTATGAGAAAGAGAATTAATAGCCTCTCATCCAGTGTGGGAAGGAGGAAGGAAATACGAACTAGTCTGGCATTGTTTTTGGTTATTTGTACTCACACGTGTGACTGATATTAAGGGCTTTGCAGTAGGGTTTACACAGTCAACAAAGAAGTCAAGAAGAAGGTCTTCATACCAACATACATGCTAGCCGAAGTCACAAGATTAAGTCTCCTAGTCCAGCGAAGAAGAGAGTTATCTCCAAATAGCCCACACGTGTATATTGCAGGGGTACTGATAGGATGAGAGTTGTAGATCTGTGCAAGAGACTGAAAATTCCTAAAGTATAGACGATTTGACTTGTGTTGACTATAGAAAGAGGAAAGTGCTACAAGGTTGTTTCAAGAAGGATCTCATCAAGGAAGGTTTGTGGTGGTTTTGGAGTGGTAGATAGGTCAAGGGTCTTGGTCTTGGTATTCGTCAATTGGAATCTCTATAAGATGAATTTGTTAGGGTTTTCCTCTTAAAGAGTGAGATGTTTTGGCCTTGGATGATAGCCTATATTCTATGTCTCTTGTTTCTTTATGGTTTATGCATTGAGTTATCTCCAAATAGCCCACACGTGTATATTGCAAGGGTACTGATAGGATGAGAGTTGTAGATCTGTACAAGAGACTGAAAATTCCAGAAGTATAGACGATTTGACTTGTGTGACTATAGAAGGAGGAAAGTGCTACAAGGTTGTTTCAAGAAGGATCTCATCAAGGAAGGTTTGTGGCTTGGTCTTGGAGTGGTAGATAGGTCAAGGGTCTTGGTCTTGGTATTCGTCAATTGGAATCTCTATAAGAAGAATTTGTTCGGGTTTTCTCTTAAAGAGTGAGATGTTTTGGCCTTGGCTAATAGCCTAGATTCTACGTCTCTTGTTTCTTTATGGTTTATGCATTGGTAGTTGTTTGATGAAGAAGAACACTAATAGCTAAAGTAAAAGGATATCCTAATCTAAAGAAGTAAAAAGCACTCACAAGCAATTACTAATAGAAGAGAAATCACTTAATTACTATGCCCTAGATTTCTCAACATAATGAACCTTGTATGAGGAACGATTCTAGTCTTTCAACTATGTGCTCTAGGCCAGTTTTCTTGTGTAAACAAGTAGGCATTTCTTTTTGGGTTTAATGTCAATAAGATCCTAGTCCAAAATTATATTATCTACTTGTTCACAATTGGGATCTTTGACATATGATCCTCCTTTTTTTTGAGTGGGTACTTTTGGTCAACATGAGCAAGCAACAACCCACAGGGCGTAGAGCAAACAGTGACAGGGTGTTCTGTTAAGGCACTCCGTGGTGTAAAGGTCACTTGTTAGAAACCCTGTGGGGAAAAATACAACCATGCTAAGGGCTGGTGTGGCCCAGGCCGGGTGTGATCCTTGGGTGATTTTGACGGCTGAGATGCCCCTGGGTTGCGGCTACTCAAGCCACAAGTTAGGTGTGCTAGTCATCTTAGGACTCACATAACCTATCGAACAAAAAATACATGAGCAAGCAACAACTACTCTATTTTGGCTATTTAATGGATACAAGTATCTTGCCATGTAATGGAAGAACCCTTTGGCTAAGAGATCACATTTAGGGGGGTATCTATTTTGCCAAAGTCGTCGAGGATTTTCACTTGGCCCCACCCATCTTTTGCAAGAACAGGGGCGCACATGAGCATGAACATGTCATTGGAGAGACTTGAACCTTTGTCGGTTAATAACAATAGCCCCCTTTGATAGACCCTGGTCTTGCCCAACATTCCTTTTTAGTAATGTTCGACGGGGATGTATACCCTAGAGTGGGGGGGCCGACTCCTACGTTTCCCATGCTCCCAAGTGTTGAAAAGTGTAACTAGTTTTGGTCTTCATAATGATGTATGTATATGTGATTTTATGTAATTGATGTAAAGAAAAATAAAATCATTTTTGTAATGCTTGTCTCATGCGTTTCATGAGCAAGGAATTTTATTTTTAGTGATGGCTCCCATTGTGAGCTTTTAGGATTGGTCATAAAGTCAAAGAGAGTCAATGTCATGTATGAAGGACCCTTCTTAGGCATGATGCATTTTGTATGAGTCATTAGATAAGTATAAATAGCCCATCCAAGATAAAGCAAAGTCTCCTCCTACAAGTCAGCTTCAAAGGATAATAATATCTTCCTAAAAGGACATGTCGGTTCACCACATGTCATGTCAGCCAATTAGCATGGGCAACAACTATAAATAGGGCAGCTCGACCCTATTTTAGAGACAAAATTTCAGAGACAATTCGGTCAAGGTCTGAATCCAAAAAGAAAGTGCGAGTTTCATCAAGAAGACAACCTATCACCAAGTGAAGGAAGGGAGAACATAATTGAGGTTATTTCTGATCTGTTTTGGGTGGATACTCTTCACACGTGCAAGGTATAGGGATTGCAGAAGAAGACAAGTTATTACCGGTCAGTCACAGAGAAAGTTAGGGTGATACTCAAGCTGTATTACCATAATAGAAGCCTCCATCTAAAGCGAAGGAATTTCGAACATATAACCAAGTTAAGAGCTGAAGCTAACTCTGAAATATTACATGCCTGATTCAAGACACTGAGAAAGGAATTTGAATTCTGAAGGAAGCCGAGAATTGTAGGAAGCTGAAGTCTAAGGAGCAGCAAAGAAGTAAAGAAGAATCAACAGTTTGACCATCGTTGACTCAAGGAAGGAAAGGATCAATCTTAGAAGCTTTCTATCATGGTCTTGGAGAGGCAAATAGGTCAAGGGTCTTGGTCTTGGTATTCGTCAATTGAAATCTCTATCAAAAGAATTTGTTCGGGTTTTCCTCTCAAAGGGTGAGAGGTTTTGGCCCTGGTTGATAGCCTATATTCTGTGTCTCTTATCTCTTTATGGTTTATGCATTGGTAGCTGTTTGATGAAGAAGAACACTAGTAACCCAAGTAAAAGAAGATCCTAATCTAAAGAAGTAAAAAGCACTCACAAGTAGTTATTAAAAGAAGAGAAATCACTTAGTTGCTATGCCCTAGATTTCTCAACGCCAAGACGTGGGGATGCCTAGGAAAATGTTATCCCACACCCCGCTTTTTGGGAAACACATGGGGAAATGTTTCTCTATAGTGGCGGATGCATTTCCCCAAAAGGGAGGCTTCTCGATGTCCCCCCCCCCAAACCCAAAAAAGGGGTGCGTGTGGGCATCCTGTTGGAAAATGTAACTAGTATCGGTCTTCATACTTGTTATTATACTCATGTCAATATGTATATCTTATGTAACAAACAAAAAAAGAAAGGAAAAATATTATATTAGAGCATGGGTTTCATGCTTCTTGTTGATGTTCTTCTAGGTAAAAGCATGTTTTTCATGTTTCTAGGGTTTGTTAGGTCATAGGATTTATTGTCATGAGTCAAGAGAGTCAACATCATGATTATAAGGCCTATCTGGGCAAGTTGTTCCTTGTAAAAGAATTTATTTTGACTCAAAGAAGTCAAAATAAGCCTCCTAGCACAAGTCGGCCTAAAGAGGGGTATTTGACCCACACAAAAGAGTATAAATAAAAGTTGTTCGACCTCATTTACGCACCAATTCGATCTGAAATCGAGTAGCTTGACTTGAAGTGCGAATCTCAAGAAGAAGGTCAAGAAAAGCAAGAAAGAAGGAAGCATAAGCTGGAAGGAAGGGAAATCGAAGTTTTAGTCAAGGTTTGCCCTAGTTTTCTCTCACATGTGCGAGGATACTGAACTACTGCAGGGGCTGAAACTGTAGAACAATTGCAGGTCCGAAATCTTGTTGCTAGGGGCCAAAATTCTGAAGGATTTCTCTCTCATTGACTTGGTTTGGATTTGACCTGATTGGAAGGTATTTTTGGAGGGTTAACTTGGTGTTGGAGGAGGCTTTGGTCTTGTGGTTTGGGTCTTGACTTTCTCATTTGAAGAAGATTGTATAACAAGAGAAGAGTTTTTTTGGGTTTTCCCCTTGGAAATGGGTTTTGCCTCGGCTTGGACCCTAATTTTTATGTCCATTGTCTTTACTGTTTTTCTCTTGATAATTATTTGATGAAGAAGATCTATGTTATGAATAAAATATAAATATAATAATAATCAGGAATAGTTAATTAAATAGTAATTAGTTAATCAAGAGGCATGTCCCTAAGGACATGACGATTCATGAAAGGGTACCTGCCTGGGTATATAAAGCAGACCCTCATTTGTAACTCAATCATTCTCATTTATACATTTCAATATTTATTCTTGTATGCCCAATGGAGATCTACATATTCCAAGTCTTCTGGAGTATTTAACTTAAGTATGAACTTTGTTTGCTACATTTGGTATCAGAGCATTCCTCTAAGTAGACGAACTTTGTTCGTTACATTGGTATCTCAGACATATAATATTGAAAGGAGGAGTAAAAGTAGATCCTAATCAGTGTTTTTAAAAACGACCGACTCAGAACCGACTCGGCCGAGTTGGTCCGAGCCAAACCCCCCAACTATGATCTGGCCTAGGAAATGGTTTGGCCGGCCGGGTTGTCTAACAACTCGGCCGGCTCGGTATTAACTCGACCGGCTCGGTCGAGTCCGTAATAACTCGGTCAGGTTGCGTACAACGACCCAGTAACCCATAAAAACAATTTTTTTTTTAAATTTTTTGTGTGTGGGGGACTCCAAACCAATTCCTTTTTTGTTTCTTTTGTCTTTGGGGTCCGTTCCCCTCTCCTAAACCCTATTTAACTCACCCAACCCCTCTCATTTCCTCACAGCGATCTCATGCATTTGAGAGAATTTCAGTGAGAGTTTGTGAGGAGTTGTTGAGTTTGTTTTTGGAGCAGTAGTGAGGAGTATTGGACAAGCATTGTAGCTGGAGTGAGGAGCTTCTTGGGTAGCCATTTGGAGCAACATTGAGGAGTTGGTCTCTTGGAGCAAGCTTGAGGAGGCAGTTTGTCCCTGGAGGTATTTATTTTCACTTGTAAAAATCTGTTTTTGCTTATTAAATTTTATGTGCAAATCTGGAAATCCTAAAGAGTTTTTTGTGAAAGAAATGAACATTGTACCAATGTTATTTCTTTTGTTTTTATTTTCAGATTTTTTGCTTTCATTTCCAAGTCAAAAAATGGCACATAGAGTGAAAGATGCCGCATGGGCATATGTTGAAATGGTTAATAGTCAAATGCATTGCAAATTTTGCCATGGGAAAATTAAGGAAGGTCTTGGGGGCATTAATAGGCTGAAACAACACTTGGTGGGGATTAGAGGCCAAATGTTAATTTTAGGTATGTTCTATGCTTAGAGCAATTTATTTCAATTTTCACAGTTAGCTCCATATATTTTCCAGATTAGCAATCTCATCAACATTAAAGTAAACTGCATATCGAACATAAACATAAATCGCAGAAGACGAGCCAAGCCAAGAGGACACAAGATGTGGCGCTAGCCAGGGACAAACCCCAATGTGGGGAAACCCTTGATCAATTCTTCTTATATGTTCTTCAATAGTTCAGGAGAGAGAGAGAGAGATAGTGCGTTTACAACAAAAGTCAACCTTTGACTTATCTAGATAAGAGCATAGATCATCTCTAAGAATATGATACATGAGATCAGTTGAAGACATGCTGCTTCAACTAATTCTCCAAGGTGACTCCACCTATTGTTGTGCTGCATTTCGTCATCATGTTGCACCTCACCGCGCTGCACCATGCTGCACCCATCATCACTATGCTGCATCTTATCACGCTTCATTAATCATGACTGTAGCCATCACTGTGCTGCATTATGTGCCTTTGCTGCTCCATGTTGCCATCCTGACCTATGTGTTGGCTGCACCTTGCTTGCTTGTTGTCCCTAGCATGTTTGTTGTCCTTAGCATGCTTGTTTTTGCATGCTAGTTGTCCCTTACATGCTCGCTGTAACATTGCATGCTTGGTGTATTTGCTGCTAAGTACCATACAACTGTCCTAATGTTAGTTAGCTGTCTCTTGCATGCTGCTCTCCTTTGGAGACAGATGCTCCCGCTGTTTCGTTAGTTCTGGCTGTTCCCGACAGTTCCGGCAATAAAGGTTGTTCCCGACAGTTCCTACAGTCTCGGCAGTTTCGGCTTTTCCCACAGTTCCAACTTTTTCGACAGTTTTGACATTTTCGTATTTTCCGGCGTTTCTGACTTTTCTGGCAGTTCTGGCTTTTCCGGCAGTTTCGGCTTTTCTAGAAGTTTCGGCAGTTTTGGCTTTTTCGGCTTTTCTAGTAGTTCTGAATTTTCTGGCATTTCTGGCTTTTGCGGTAGTTCCGGCTTTTTCAGCAGTTTCAGCTTTTCCAGCAGTTTCGACTTTTCTAGCTTTTCTGGTAGTTTCGGCTTTTCCGACAATTCCGACTTTCTGCGCTCTGGATCAGGGCAACATTATTCCTTAGGATCTCTCCTCCTACTAAAACCCAATGACAAGTAGAGAGAGAAAGAGATCCCAAGTGTGTTGAAATGACTTGAAGGCCACCTCTATTTATACTAAAACGTTGAGCACATGTGGGGTTTCTTTGGTTGCTGGCCGACCTTGACGAATTGTCTTATAATGCAAATAAATTCATAACTCCATGAATACTTATCGGAATCGGATGATCTTTAGATCAATCCTAGACCTCTCGATGAGAGGGATCCAAGAAAAATATCAGCTGCCATAAATAAGATGACCCACATGGAGTTTGGCCCTAGTTGTCATTTTTAACACCCCCTCTCAACTAGGGAGAACTCCATCTATTGATCCATCTGTCCGACTGTACTATCTCTGCCATCAGTGCCCTGCGCTGCTCTGCTGAACCATGAAGAAGAAGAATTGATTGGGAATGTCTCATACCATTCTCTACTGACCCGAAGTCAATTTCATCTGAAGCGAGTGTGTCACATCACTCTTACTGACCGGAAGTTAGTTTTATTGATCCCAGATCAATATCACAAGAGAGTGTCTCAAACCACTCATACTCATCCCATGTCAGTTTCATTGATCCTAGATCAATGTCACAAGAGAGTGTCTCAAACTACTCATACTGATCCTAGATCAGTTTCATTGATCCCAAACCAATGGAGGTCATCCTAGCATAGGGAGTATGGTAGATACAGCGATGCGTCCATCGATAGTACTACTATGGTCCCTATCATCATTTCCCTGCTCATTGATCAGATGAGAGGTACTTCCCGTGAGTCCCACACTGCATGGGTAGGATGCCTCGACAGGAGAACTAATCACCCTGTCCACAATAGAACGAATCATCCTGTCAGTGGATGCCACGGAGAACTAATCATCCTGGCCATAGGAGAACTAATCATCTTGTTCCATAGTCGCCACGGAGAAACAAATCATCTTGGCCCATAGGAGAACTAATCATCTTGTTCCATAGTCACCACGGAGAACAAATCATCCTAGCCTACAAGAGAACTAATCATCCTGTTCCACAGTTGCCATGGGAGAACTAATCATCCCGGCCCACAGGAGAACTAATCATCCTGTTCCACAATTGCCACGGGAGAACTAATCATTCCGGCCCACAGAAGAACTAATCATCCTGTTCATGGTGCACCACCAGGGGAAGGTGAGTCGCTCTGTGGTTGTATGTTTGTCCAGTAAGTACCCCAAGCCCCCCAGAGTTCCCAGAGCTCAATGCATGCAACATGCAGGATCCTTATAAGAAGGTCTCTCAACGACTCCAAGTCGTTCGGGAAAATCACAGTTTTGACCTTTCCCTGGGGCTTTGACAAAATGTCTGGGACCTGTACATCAGTCTCAATGCGATGGAGCCTCCTCGCTCATCGACTTACCATATCGTAGATAAGGCAGTATCTGATGTCTATTTGTTGGAGCAATCATTAAATACGGGATTCCTCAATAATTGAATCCCCCCTCTGGTTGTCACAGAGAATCACAGTGTTATCATCATGTGTACAAACAACTCACTTAAGAGCTTCTGCAACCATGCAGCTTCACACGAGATCATACTCGTAGCTATGTATTTGGTCTCAGCGGTGCTTATAGCAACCGACTTCTGCTTCCTTTTGATCCATGATATAGAAACAGAATCCAAAGAGAACCAGCACCGAGAAGTTCTCTAGTGATCCTCCACATTGCCTGCCCATTCATTGTTTGAATAATCATGCAGTTTCATATTTCCGGTAGTGTATTCAATCCATGAGAGATTGTGCCCTGGAGATATCTTAGAAGATTCTTGGCACCATTCCAGTGAGGCTCAACCAAATATGAGCTCACCATGCTAACTGCAAAACATAAGTCCAGACGAAAGTTCACCAAGAACATCAACGCGAATGAGTTTATGAAACTCAAGAGGCATTTCCCAAATCTGGTCTGACATCACTACCATATAACTTTTGAAAGTTAAGATCCTCGAGGTAGTCATAGGCTTGTAGTTGATCATTTCACATCCGGAATCCAACTCCCTCTTCCTTCTGGAAATGAGAGGGTCTACAACTGTCAGAAATAGGTCGTCCTCATAAGGTGTCGGTATGAGAGGTCTATCATCCACAACCTTGGGTAATGGTTTGGATCGGTTTCACTCCTAGTGAATCTCAACTTCATCAGACAGCTATCAATCCTGTCATACTACGCCTGGGGTGTTTCGCTTCAAGCCATAGAGGGCTTTCTTCCACTTGTATACATGAGATTCCCGATCATGAATCTAAAACTCCTTGGGTTGTTCCAAACCTGTGGACCTGCTGCATGAGGGGAATGGTCCCCTTATAAGATTTTCCTTCGGTACATCTCAGACATGTACCTTCATGCTCTACTTGAATTCAGACATCCCTATAACCATTTGACTCACATCGGGTAGGGCCCCATAGATAGGGCTTCGCTGTTATAAATGCGATATGTCAATTGACATGATCCCCAATGGACCATGCTGCAACTTGATACAAATTGCCAACCCTGAACCCATGAGAAAAAACATCTTTCAAAATTATATTTTTTAACATGTACCTTCCCATTGATGAATGCCACCCTAAAGCCTTTGACTTTCATTTCTGAGATGGACACTACGTTCTTTTTGCGATTAGGTACATAAAAGAGATTCTGTAAATGAATTGAGTTACCCTTATTTAATTGAGAGTTAACATTCCCTGCACCCTTTCCGGGATAGGTGGCATTGGCTCCAAGTATAATCCCACGATTGTTTCCATCTCTACCAAATTAGAGAGTGCACCCATCTATCCGATGAAGTGCCTTTGAAGC
>APFE030016446.1:0-60534 GCA_000404065.3 Pinus taeda | reverse complement strand
GCTCCCGGATTCGCTCCCAAACCGGGAGCTTCTGAAAATGGTCGCTCCCGCTCCCGCTTCCGCTCCCGCTCCCAAGTAACATTGCTAAAACCTCCCACGTAAAAGGAGGTAGGCATCTCCACTCTGAGTAGAAGAAGAAGGTAATGAGGAAACCACTTGAATTCCTGGCAGAGGGAGTGAAAGTTGAAACCTCCCTCCGATCTCAAAATAAATGGCATATTTGAAGATGAGGTGCTCCTCCAACTCAATCTCTTGTGCTTGAGACAATAGGCAAATCCTCTTCAACCAAACAACATGAAGGTCCCTCTCAATCCAAAGCTGATTAGAACAATATTTGAGGCCAAGAGGGATCCTAAGGCTACGCATCCAATGTAAGTATATGCAGTTCTGACAATAGGGCAACCCCTCAGTTGCATGAAGTGTTCAAAGTAGAATGCCATCTTAGGGCCAAAGAAATAGGGGGCAATCCAAGTGACTCAAATGTGCTGTCTGTAGATATCCTCTACAACAGTATAACTACCCTGCTCAAGGTGACCAAGGGCATCCAATGATACGAAATGTATTAGTAATCATCCAAGTAAGAAAGAAAGCCAAATTCAGCTGCAAAAGGCATTGAGAAACTTGCCAAGTTGTTTGGATTAAAAACATTTAACTTTAGAAACCTATGTTCCAAGTTGGCCTTAGTTATGTATCAAGCCAATAGCTTCACAAAACAATAAACAAGCCCACCAAGATGAAGCCAGCCCAGAAAGAGGATTCATTTATGCCCAACTAAGAAAAATCTCTAAGGAGATCACTAATTCATCATGTTCTCAAACTTCTCACATATCATTGCACTGGAGCACAATTTAATTTTTATTCTATGCAAGGATTTTCAAAAGTACATTACATGCATTTGTTTGAAGCCTCTTCCCTAGCTTTTTAACAGTCCAGCCTGCATTGATGAAATGCACAGACAAGGTTTACGTGGTAAGAGTTCAGCACATTGTGAAGTGTTTTCCTGCTATTTTAAGGGCATTTTATTAGTCAAATGCCAAACTATGCATCTTACAAATGGGGAAACCCCTTGGGGTACTTACTCTGTTCGGTCTGTTAAAAGATTGGCTTCCATCAAGTGCCTTTCCAGAGCTAAGTTGATTAAGCCCAAAACAGATTTGAGTCCAGAAATGCAAAGGGGATAAATCCAAATAGAAATCAAGTTCCAAAGGTTCCTTACAAAGAAATTGTAAAATACCACCAAAAACTCCTAATTAAAGATTTACTATCCTTGTAATAAAAATTTTAACCATTGTTGCAAGGTTTCAAAGGACAATATAATCTGCTTTAAGCTCTCATTGTTGCTTTTGTATTCTTTGGTTATAGAGCTGATTTCTTGAATGCTTTTGATAGATTTCTCACCATTCCACTTTCATTTAGACTGTCCAACTTTTTAAATATCAAAGGTTTGATGGATGGCCTATTTCAGGTTGGCAACACATTATTCCTTATTGTTAATTTTAGGTATGTTCTATGCTTAGAGCAATTTATTTCAATTTTCACAGTTAACTCCATATCTTTTCCAGATTAGCAATCACATCAGCATTAAAGTAAACTGTAGATAGAACATAAACATAAATTGCAGAAGACAAGCCAAAACAAGAGGACACAAGATGTGGCGCTAGCCAGGGACAAACCCCAATGTGGGGAAACCTTTGATCAATTCTTCTTATATGTTCTTCAATAGTTCAGCAGAAAGAGAGAGAGAGAGAGAGATAGTACGTTTACAACAAAAGTCAACACTTTGACTTATCTAGATAAGAGCATAAATCATCTCGAAGAAGGTGATACATGAGATTAGTTGAAGACATGCTGCTTCAACTAATTCTCCAAGGTGACTCCTTCACCTATCGTTGTGTTTCATTTCGTCATCATGCTACACCTCACCGCGTTGCACCATGTTGCACCCATCATCACTATGCTGCATCTCATCACACCTCATTAATCATGATTGTACCCATCACTGTACTGCATTATGTACCATTGCTGCACCATGTTGCCATCCTGACCTATGTGTTGGCTGCACCTTGTTTGATTGTTGTCCTTGCTTACTTGTTGTCCCTAGCATGCTTGTTGTCCTTAGCATGCTTGTTGTTGCATGCTAGTTGTCCCTTGCATGCTAGCTGTAACATTGCATGCTTGGTGTATTCGCTGCTAAGTACAATACAATTGTCCCAATGTTAGTTAGTTGTCCCTTGCATGCTACTCTCCTTTGGAGACAGATGCTCCGACAGTTCTCAGCGGTTCAGGTAGTTCCGGCAGTTCCGGTTGTTCCCGGCAGTCCCGACAGTTTCGACTTTTCCAGCAGTTCCGGCTTTTCTAGCATTTCTGGCAGTCCCGACATTTTCAGCTTTTCCGACTTTTCTGGCAGTTTCAGCTTTTCCAGCATTTTCGGCTTTTCTGGCTTTTCCAACAGTTCCGGCTTTTTCGGTAGTTCCGGATTTTCTGGCATTTCCGGCTTTTTCGGCAGTTCTGGCTTTTCCGGTAGTTCTGACTTTTCCAGCGATTCCGACAGTTTCGGCTTTTTCGGCAGTTCCGACTTTTTCGGTAGTTTCGACTTTTTGCCCTCTAGATTAGGGCAACGTTATTCCTTAGGATCTCTCCTCCTACTAAAACCCAAAGACAAGTAGAGAGAGGAAGAGATCCCAAGTGTGTTGAAATGACTTGAAGGCCACCTCTGTTTGTACTTAAACGTTGAGCACATGTGGGGTTTATTTGGTTGCTGGCCGACCTTGACGAATTGTTTTATAACACAAATAAATTCATAACTCCATGAATACTTATCGGAATCAGGTGATCTTTAGATCAATCCTACACCTCTCGATGAGAGGGATCCAAGAAAAATATCAGCTGCCATAAATAAGATGACCCACATGGAGTTTGGCCCTAGTTGCCAATTTTAACACCAAATTACTCCATGTACCTCACCAAAAATTGGGGAGATTAGGAAGGATTTGTTAGCCAACTTTGAGAAGTTTAAAGAAGATAAGGCTAGGCAAAAAGAGTTAGAGGCTGAAATTGGGAGGAAGAGGAATATACAAAAAATGCTGGCTACCAACCCCCATTTTGATTTTGAGGGTTCTTCCTCTATCCCTTGTACTGATGCATCCAACTCCTTCCGATATGTTCCTCCTTTTTTAGAGTCTATTCAAGAAAAGGGAAAGGGTAAAATGAAAAAGGGTGATATGAATATCAAAAGTTTTTTCACTCCCTCCTGTCCATCAGATGCACATGGTCCTCAAGCTAGTAGAAGTCATATGAAGCCCACTTTAGATGACCATTGGAAGAAAGAATTGAGGGAGATTGCTTGTGATTACATAGCTAGATGGTGGTATGACGCTGATATCCCCTTCAATGCTTCCCGTTCACCATATGATGAGCCTATGTTTGATGCCATACATGTTGTTGGTAAAGGGTTCAGAGGCCCTACTATGCATGAGCTAAGAGGGTATCGTTTGCAAAAAGAAATTTCTCCATTAATGAGTATTTGAAAGATTTCAAGGACTCATGGGCAAGAACATGATGTACCATCATGTCAGATGGATGGATTGATCAAAGAAACCGTACCATCACAAACTTTCTTATCTTTTGACCACAGGGAACCATGTTTCTAAAATCAGTTGATGCATCTGATAAGGTAAAAGATGGGCAATTGTTGTTTCAGCTATTGGATGAGGTTGCTGAGGAGGTGGGGGTGGCTAATGTTGTTCAAGTTATCATTGATAATGCCTCTAACTATGTTCTTGCTAGTAAACTGTTAGAGGAAAAACATAGGACCATCGTTTGGACCCCATGTGCTGCACATTGCATAGACCTCATGCTTGAGAATATTGGCAAATTAGATTGGGTCAAAAACACTGTAGATCATGCCAAAAGCATAACAAAATTTATCTACAATCATTAATGGATTTTGAGCCTGATGAGGAAACACACGGGGTAGGGATATTATTAGGCATGCCATCAATAGATTTGCTACTCATTTTTTGACATTGCAATCTATGCTTTCACAACATAGACACTTGCAAAAGATTTTTCCAGTGAAGAATGGAGTCAAAGCCAGTGGTCTCACAAACTGGAAGGCAAAGAATTGAAAAAGAAAGTTAATGAAGAAATATTTTGGAGAAAGGCAGTAGAGATTGTGAAGCTCGCTGAGCCACTGGTTAAGGTGTTGTGGTTGGTGGATGGGGAAAGACTAGCTATGGGCTTTATTTACGAGGCTATGGATCAAGCAAAGGAGCAAATAAAGAGGGCATACAAGGATAAAGTGGCTAAGTATGGGCCCATTTGGGCAATCATTGATGAAAGATGGAACAATCAACTCCATCACCCTATACATGTAGCTGGGTATTTTTTGAACCCACAATATCATTATAAAGCTAAGGCGACAGGAGCTTTGAGGGGGGAGGTTAGAGATGGATTGATTGATTGAATTGATCGCATGATCCCATTGGAGTGTGATCAACTGGAGATACACCGACAGGTCACAACCTTCAGCACTGCCCTAGGTACCTTTGGGAAGAACCTAGCAAAGATTGCAAGGGAAGCAGATGAGCTAGGTAAACAAAAATTTTAATTTTCAAATTCTTAATATTTATTTTGTTAAATCGTTTATAATTTGAAAGTTGGATATAATTTGTAATTTTGTTGAGCTAACTCATAATTCATTACACTCCTATGTTTTTTGCAGCACAATGGTGGGAGGCTTTTGGTAGCCATTGTCCTGAATTGCAGAAGTTTGCAATTCGTATTTTGAGCCAAACTTGCAGTGCTACGGGGTGTGAGCGCAATTGGTCTGTCTTTGAGAGGATTCACACAAAGAAGAGAAACCGTTTGGATAAAAAACGGTTAAATGATCTAGTATATGTCCAATACAACCTCTGGCTTAGGCGCAACCAATTGCTGAACAAAAGCCCTGATTCAGATCCCATTGTGTTGGAAGACATTGATCCAACATCAGATTGGGTAGTGGAGAGTCATCTAGCAGAGTTTGCTTCTGATGAGGATATGGGTTATTAATTACAGACGATAGCATCACTCGAACATAATGTTCAGTTGAATGCGGATCCTGATCCACTTGTACCGGCCTCAGCCTCAGAGCCAGCAAGTCCTCCAGTGGCAGGCGCTTCCTCTGCTGAGCCACGACAAAAGCGCATATCTCATCTATCTCAGCTTGCAGTTGTTGCAGAGCCTACTAGTGCTACCACTTCTACAGTTGTAGTTGGAGATGATGATGATGAGGAGCCATGGGGCCCCTTGTCTGACTCTAATGATGATCCAGAGATTGATCCACATGATCTCGGCTCCTCTAGCAGTAGTCAGTAGTACTGGTCACAGTTTATTTTTGTTGTAGAGGCCATTTCTAGCCTCCTTGGTTATGTGTTTTTGTTTTGATCTCTATATCATGATCATGTATGTATTGGACAGTGCACTGGGTGCCATTTTGATATAATGGATATATTCATGAGCCTACTTTGATCATATGTTGTCTTCTATCTATATTCTTAATGCCGGTGTGTTTGGAAACATGAATGAAAATCTTATAAAATTATGTTTTTTTTATAAAAAAATAAATATTTAATGTATTTTTTACAATGACCGAGTCATTGAAATCGAGCCAACCGAGTCAATACCGAGTCAGAGTCGACCCTCGGCCAAGTCGGAGTTTTAAAACATTGATCCTAATAAGATCAAGGCTATAAGGGAGTGGCCCAAACCAATTAATATCTCCAAGCTAAGAGGATTCTTAGGATTGACAGGTTATTATCGAAGATTTATAAAAAAACTTGTCCCATATAATCGCACCCCTAACAAACCTTCTAAAGAACTCATTTCGATGGGATGATGAAGCAAAAATGTGTTTTGAAGACTTGAAGGAAGTTATGTCTAATGCCCCTGTATTGGCAACTCCAGACTTCTCAAAACCATTTGTAATTGAGTGTGATGCTTAAGGTTTTGGCAAAGGAGTAGTACTAATGCAGGATGGCCACCCAATCACGTTTGAAGGCAGGAAGCTTAATAAGCAAGAACGTCTCAAGTCTACATACAACAGGAATATGAAGATCTTGCGGATATACATTACAAAGAAGTAATGGAAAAGGACGAAGAAATTTCTCGCCTCAAGGACCACGTTGAAAAATTAATTGCACAAGTCAAGACAACTAAGGTCACAAAGAAGGAATTCAAGAAGCACCTATCCGAACAAGAAGAAGAAAATTTATGTTTAAAGAACCTTAATAAAAATTTATTAGAACAAATCAAAAGTTTAAAAGATGAAGAGAAGGATATTAAGGCTAAAGTCATCAATTCAGAAAACGAAGAATTTTCACGTCTAAGGAACCATAATCAAAACCTTTTTATGCAAGTAAAGAAGCTTAAAAGTGACAAAAAGTCGCTAAAAGACAAGTTATAACAACTTACTCAAGAAGAAGTATTGAAATTCCCAGTCGTAACAGTCCAAGTTGAAGATAAGGGAACGAATATTGATCCATTCAATATCCCAATTCAAGAAGAGGATAAACCAGTTGAAGCAATGATGTACTCAAAAGGTGCAGTTCAAGCAATGGAAATTTCAAGTAAAGATTTCGCAATTAATCAAGTGACTTTTCTACCTGAAAGAAATCAGATTCCTTCAATAAACCACGAAATTACCACAAACAAATTGAGAGATCACATCACAAGAACTCCTTATCCCCATCCATATTATAAAAACAGATATCTCAACCAGAAACAAGTGATTTATGTTCCTAAGAATGTCAATGTCACCATAATTCAATCTTGTGATAAAAATCCATCTCAAGTGTTCAATAACCGCAAGATTCCACAAAAGATTGATTTAGGATAGTTAGATCCCTTCTCAGTGCGACGATTTTGTTTATCTCTTAAAAGATCCTATCATTTTGTATCAACGAAGATGACAATTCCAAGAATTCAAAGAGTTCCGAAAGACACGAAAAGATTAAAAGAAAAAGAAACAGATGATACGTCTTGTCAATAATAAGCTTTGAGGACAAAGTTTTTTGAAGAAGTCAATGTTATGAATAAAATATAAATATAATAATAATAAGAAATAGGTAATTAAATAGTAATTAGTTAATCAAGAGGCATGTCCCTAAGGGCATGACCATTCATGAAAGGGTACCTACTTGGGTATATAAAGTAGACCCTCATTTGTAACTCAATCATTCTCATTTATACATTGGAATATATATTCTTGTATCTTCAATGGAGATCTACATATTGCAAGTCTTATGGAGTATCTAGCTTAAGTACGAACTTTGTTTGCTACAGTCTGATAAAAGAAACATAAGAAGATAAATAAAGTTCACAAACAATTGTTAAGATTAAGCAGAAATTGAATTAATCGTTGCCATATTGCATTCTCTAACGTGGTATTATAGCTAAGGTGAACAAGAGAAGGCCGCTGGAAGGACCCAAAGAAGGGTTTACTTGTAAAGGGGAATCATTTGCAGAAGGATACAAGGAAGAAGAAGAAGACCTATTGACCTAGAAGGAGGGTTACTACATTGAAGAAGACTCCATCATCAAGCTCTCATTGGAAGTTTTGTTGTATACTTCATCATCCTGATAAAGTAAGGAAGCAACAAAGAGTTTTGGGATCATCATTCACTTTTTGAAGCTGTTTGAGAGAACTCATTGTTGAAGGCATCCTAGAAGACATCTAGGGCATCTTTGAAGTCTCCTTGGAGGTCTTGAAAACTTCAAGATAGTTGGAAACATTATCTAGAAGGAGGACTCTTGGTTACCAAGTAAGTAGTATACTATTTTATATGTCTAAATCTACAGATAACATGGCTCCATCTTGCAAGGAGAGCAACAAGCTTGTTGGATCAGCAAATTGCCTAGCATGGAAGAAAATAATTGAATTGGCACTCACAAAAATGAAGTCATGGAGAATGTTCTTGGTGAAGTTACTGAACCAAGCAAAGATAAGACTCAGGAACTAGCAAAGTATAAGAAGGTAGAAGTAAGAGCACAAAGAATCATTATGGAATCATTAAAAGATCATCTTGTTCCTTTTGTTGCTGATTTGAAGACATCTAAGGCTATGTATGATAAGCTGGTAAAGTTGTACTCTATAAGTACATCAGTTCAAAAGGTTTCCTTGAGAAATCAACTATATAGAATAAGGCAATCTAAGGATGAAGACATGGCCACCTATCTGATGAAGATCTCTCAAATAAGGGATCAATTGCAAGGGCTTGGGGAGACTGTTTCCGTATCTGAAATGACTCTTTGCGTATTGAATGCTTTTCCACCTGATTGGAGTAGTTTTGCAACAAGCATCTACTCAAAGAAAGATACTACATCTTTTGATGAATTGTGGGATCAATCTATCTTGGAAGAATCTAGGATCAAGGTAAAGGATGATACTGAATAAAATGAAAGATCTCAAGCCTTCATTTCAAGAATCAAGGAGTCGAGGAAAGGGAAGTTTGGAAAGTCCAAGAAGAAGACAAACATGTCCAAGTTTCAATACTTTGGATGCAATGAATATGGACACTATGAAAGGGATTGTCCAAACATCAAAGTGAACAACAAAAGGAAGGAAAGAAGTGAAGCTTACATAGTTAAGGAAAGGGGAGAACATGAGAAGAAGTCGAAAGGAGAAGGTCCGAAGGATCTCTATTATTGAAGAAAGTCTCATCTCTATCAGGTTCTTTATGAATTTTTGTCTTTATTTTATTTGAGTAGAAACTAGAGTAGCATACATTATTGTATACTCTAGAAGAGTCTTGGTTTTGTAAAAAAACATGGCATCATAGATAAAAGCACATGATAGTAGAAATATTAGAATCTACTTGTTCAATTTGCTTTGGGAAAGAACATCTAGTTTAAAGAAAGTGAGAAGATTGAGACCATATTACATATTATTGTTCATCCAAGCATATTTCTAGCATCATATTAGAAGTAGTCATTTGGCAAAGAGGGATCATTAAGATCCTATAAGATTCATTGTTATGCAAGATTCTTGGTAGCAACATTATGATTTGGTATATATTCCATATAGTATGGAAACAATATTTCTATAGGATGAAGGAATGCTAATGGTCAAGTTACAGTTTGAAAGACATAATGAAAGTCTTTCTCTTCTTGGAAAAGGAAACTTAACTTTGATAGGTATAAGAAGCAAGCTCGATCGAAGGATGGTTAGATGATTATATGAAGGCAAAGGTATGCATGTTTGAAGTTATTCCTCCATAGAGCATCGTTCACATCTACAAGAATCATGAAGGAAGAATTAGTTATGAATGTGATTGGTAAGTCTTCCATATGGCTGCATGATGCTTGAAAGAAGAAACTACATACTTTGGAATGAATAAAAGATCAACACACTCTCAAAATTACATGGCATGTGACAATGCTGATCAACATCAAGTATAGTCTCCGGAAGGAAGATAGGGAGTTAACAATGACAACTCCAAGGAAGATATTCTAGCTTGGTAATCAAACTTCAATCCATGGGCACTTTGATTAAAAGGAATGCATAGAAGGATTCCTATATAATGTGGAGATGAATCATATGAAAGGTTGTTGATCTCGAAGAACTCAAGAAAGCTGATGCTTTGATGAGAAGGGCCATTATGACAAGGTAACCCTGATATTTATATTTGATATTGGTTATCTGTTTAACATATTGTTTTGCTACCTGGGAAGATATTACAAGAATGTATGATGATAGATGAAGCAAGTTCAATTGTGGGTAAAGAACTCAATTCAAACATACGAATTGAGTATATGATCTTGACAATCCTTGGAAGGTTATGTAGTCAAGGTGTTCGCATCATCACCTTGGGATTGAGAGGTAGCAGTGAAAGGAGATAACCTGATGTTCATCAACAAAGATCACTTTCATGTTTAGAAAAAGCTATCACTATGTAATGTTCCAAACTTAAACAAACAGTGATATACAAAAGGAAATTCGATTTATACACAGAAAAATTAAACGATCAGCAATTACTGAATACACAACAAAATGAGAACCAGCTAAGCCATTTTATTTATGGAATGGAGCAAGTACAATAGTGTGGAAAATGCACCTACCTAGGTGTCAAATAGTAATCTCAAATGCTAGAAAGCAACTGCTCCTCTAATGCTCTACGTTGTCTCCCAGTGACTACAACTGCTCATTGGAAAGGAGTTGCAAGAAACCCCAAATCCGGTGCTCAGAAAACGATGAAACTTCAGCCACAAGCTCCTTAGCCAAAACCCACAAAAACCCAGAAAGGGTTTGGCCTGAATCCAACCTCCCAAATTCCACCTCCTCTATGGCCTACGCCCTCCAAACAGCTCCGAAAATACGACCTGCAAGAAATGGCCACAAAGTCCTCCTCCAAGCTCTGGAAAGGGAGCAAACTCCACTCCAGATATCTTGTCCAACCTCCATGACAAAGCTCAGCCTCAAGGGCTGATACTCTACCCACCAAAATGAGCTCCCAAACACTGTCTCTGCGTTGGCCAAGGTAGTGCAAAAGTCACACTGCCAAACCTGAAGTTCAATCAAGTCCTAAACTATCCCAAAGGCTGTCAATCCTCTCTAGCCTCCTATCTGGAAAATCTCACATTAAAACTCCACTGCTCAACACCACAAACAACTCAACCTCCTCTGCCACTGCATCCTCCAATAATACACACCAACTGGAAGGAAATGCTACTGCTGGAAATCACAATGTGATCCTCCTCTTGAAGAAATGAAGAAAACCTTCCTAGGGTGGCACTCAAAGTCCCCCGAAGAAAGGGTGAGCTCTTTGTCTAAAGAACTCATGCTAAATGACCAGTGACTCGGCTAAGCAGCTCAAGCAACCAAAGAGAAATCGATATGCTCTCATGAATGAACGAGAAGAGGAGAGCTTCCCTCCCTATACAGTTTCCCTGGAGCACTTTTCCCTCCATTTCTTTCTCTATCGTGGGCCCTTACTTAACCAACACCATGCAAAAGTTATCCTCCTCCATGCAAATCGAACTAGGGAGTGCGTAATTCCCTAGTGAGGGTGGCCCCCATGTGTAACTTAACTACAAAACAAAACATCTCCGAGTCTAACCTCCTAATAAAATCGAATGGGGTCCACTAACTCCAAAATTGTCCCCTTAATACAAAAATTAATCCTGTTCCGAATGATTTAGGAAGGGACATGACAATCCTCCCCTCTCAAATGTTGCTTGTCCCCAAGCAACTTCAATGCTGGATGCTCAAGAATGTGCTCTCCCTCCCAAGTGGCATCCTCATCCAATAGATTCCTCTATCACACCAAATATTCTTTGATTATCCTGCGTCTGAGCTTCCTTTCCTTGGTCTCCAAGATGGCTTCTGGCTCTAGGATCAAATGCTCCTCATCATCAAGCGGAGGCAACTCCATGACGACTGTAACCTGCTGCCCCAATACCCTCTTGAGGCATGACACATGAAAGATGTTATGAATCCCGCTCCCTAGTGGTAGCTCCAACTCGGAAGCCACCTCTCCAACCCTCCTGAACACTTTGTACAACCTAAAGAATCCCGGCTACAGCTTTTTGGCCCCCTTCTGCTTGAGTGTGGACCGTCAGTACAACTGCAATAGAAGGTAGACCAAGTCCCCCTCCTCAAAATGCCTCTCTACTCGATGCTGATCAACTTACATCTTTTACTGGTTCTGGGCTACCTGTAAGTTATCCTTAAGAGCCTTGAGGATATCTTGGCTCTCTAGGATCCAATCCTTGGCCTTTGGGGCCTCGCTGTCTCCAAAAACAATATCAACAAAAGACAAAGTATCATAACCATATAAAGCACGGAAAGGAGTCATACCAATGGACATATGATGGGTGGTGTTGTAACAATGCTCTCCCAGGTGCAACCATCAAATCCAAGCCCTTTGCTGCCCTGTCACATAATTCCTGAGATATCCCTCTAACCACTAGTTCACCCTCTTTGTCTCACCATCGGCCTGTGGATGATAGCTGTGCTCAGGGTGAGCTTCATGCGAAGAGCTCTTGCCAAAATCCTCCCATGAATCGACTATCCCTGTCACTGACTATGGTCTTAGGGAGTTCGTGTAGAAGAAAGACTTCCCTGAAGAACAACTCTACCACTTGTGAGGCTGAATATCGTGTCGGTATGGCAAAAAAGTGTGCAAACTTGGTCAGCTGGTCGACCAATACAAAAATACAATCCTTCCCTTGCACCGAGGGAAGTCCAGTAATGAAGTCCATAGAGATGCTCTCCCATTTCCCCTCAGGGATGGGAAGAGGTTGCAACAATCCGGCTAGATGGGTCAACTCTCCCTTATTCCTCTGACAAGCTTCACACTCCTACACATGCCTCATCACATCTCCCTTGAGGCGCTCTCTTACTGCCATATATGTCTTCCTCAACCCTTGGTGCCTAGACAAATGAGTGCTCGAAGGACGCGCTCCCTCAACTGTGATCTTGAAACCAAAAATATGCGCCCCTTATAATAAATGACCTCATCCATAACCCTGTAGCGCTCATCTGCATAGCTACCCTCCAAGATCTCGCGTGCCTGACGATCCTTGGAGTACTCTACCAATAACTGAGCCTTTCAGTCATGACAAATGCTCATGAGTGAAAGCCCGACGGGTCTCATGGATAGTGCATCCGCCACTACATTGTGCTTCCCCCGCACATACTCAATATCAAAATTGTAGGCCTGCACTTTGCCGATCCATCTCTGCTGTCTGTCTTTGTGTCCTGCTGCCCCATGAAATGGCGAAGACTGTTGTGATCCGTCTTCACCTGAAATTGATTCCCCACCAAATACTATCTAAATTTGGCCAATTCATGCATTATGGCCGACATCTCCTTATCGTAAATGGAATACGATAACTCATGAGGTAGAAGCTTCCTACTCTCGAAAGCAATGGGGTGCCCACCTTCGGACAAGATTGCCTCGATCCCTACACCTGATGCATCGCACTCCAATGTGAAAGGCGAAGAAAAATCTGGGAGTTCTAAGACCAGACAACAACTGATCACCTCCTTGAGGCGATCAAATGCTTCCTGAGCTCCCTTCGTCCATGCAAAGGCCCCTTTTTTAGTTAAATCAGTAAGGGGTGCTGCCAACCATGAGAAACCCTTCATGAACTTTCGATAATAAGTACAAATGCCCGAAAATCCTCTCAACATTGTCAAATCTTGGGGCTCTAGCCAATCTCGAATGGCCTGAATCTTCTCCTCATGCACCATGACCCCATCTGCACCGATGATGTGTCCCAAGTAAATCATCTCTATCAACCCAAACTCCTATATACACAAGATTGTCTCTAAGGCTGCAGGTGCTCCTCCCATGTCCTGTTGTAGATTAAGATGTCATCAAAGAATACTAGTACAAACCTCCTCAGCTGGCCTCGTAACACATTGGTCATGCATGACTGGAAAGTAGCCAATGCATTGGTCAACCCGAAAGGCATGACCAGGAACTCGAAATGCCCATAATGACACTTGAAGGTTGTCTTCGGAATGTCCTGCTTTGTCACCCAAATTTGATGATACCTTGACCACAGATCTATCTTAGAGAAGTACTTGGCCCCTCTAAGGTCATCCATCAACTCATCAATGCGCGGAATGGGATACCTGTTCTTCAACGTCTTCTTGTTGAGGGCCTTGTAGTTAATACACATGCGGAGAGTCCCATCTTTCTTGTTCACTAGCACAACTGAAGAAGCAAACGAACTAGAACTCGCTCTGATGTGACCCAATGCCAACAACCCCCTGATGGCTCTCTCGATCTCATCCTTATAGGCCTTGGGATGCCTATAAGTTGTGGTGATGACCACATGCACACCAGGCTCCAACTCTACAATGTGCTCAAATCCTCTGTCAAGTGGTTGCCTCGGTGGTCTATCTCCAAAAACTACTGGATATCTGTGCAGTACTGCTTGTATGTTTGGATGTGGTGGTGTGGTCTTTCCCCCAATTTCTGAAATCCTTAGCTCTACTACCCATGCTATGTTTCCATGCCTCAAATCGGCCTCCATCCAGTGGCTGAAACTGTCTGAGGGGGGTACGTATGCATGCCCCTAAGAACCACCGACTTGCCATATGGTCCAGCAAACTCCATCACCAATTGTTTCCAATCGGTGGTAACCCGACCAAGGGAATACAACCATTGAACACCCAACACCACATTGGTGTCTGGTGCATCCACCACAAAAAAGTGGTCTATCATTGAATAGTTCCCCATAGTCACGGTCAGAGCGGGAACATATCGAGTGCACTGTATAGTCCTGTACCCTAGTATTAGGACTAAAAACCCCTCAAAACTCTGTAGTGGTGATGCCCCTCCTTTGGACCATTTGAGCATCAATAAAATTGTGGGTGGCCCCACTGTCTACCAGGACTAAGACATGCTGCCCCTTCACCATACCTCTGATCCTCATAGTAAAAAATTTGGGAATCCCGCACAAAGAAGCTAGGACTCCCCCCCTGCTAGTGCGAAGGATGCTCCTCCCTGAGGTGGTGGTGGTGGTCCTCTCCCTGCTGGCTCCTTGCTGTCTTCGCCACCAAACTCCAACTCATCATCCTCCTGATCACTGTCTGAGAAGACATCGACGTAATGGGCCTTGCCTGCTGTGCACCGATGAACAGGTGCCCAAGGCTCTCGACATGTAAAACATAGTTTCTTCCTCCTGATGTCTCTCTTGGTCTTGTCATCCAATTGACCATGCCCTTGAGCTTCTCTCTGCACTATGGGTGCTCTAGTGTCACCTCCCTTCTGAGGGTAGGGAGTGCGTGTAGGAAATGGAGCTCGAGCCTTGGGGATGGCCCCCTGCAAATTCCGAGTGCAAGACACTACCTCCAAAAGAGTAGATGGTTTGCGAGACTTCACCAGTCCTCACAATGTCTCTGTTAATCCCTCCACAAATGTGTATACTATCCTTGCATCTGACAAATTAGGCACCATGACTGAGACCCTCAAAAACTCTGAGACATAATGCTCTGGATGCCTTGTTTGTCGAAGCTCGGTCAACTCTCTGAAGTGAGCCTCTGGATCGTTCAGATCAAAGCGCTCCACTGCTCTCCGTGTGAAATCCTCATAGGAGGTCACGCTGGAATGCCCCAGAGTGGGCAAACCATGAAACCACTAATTGTGTGCCTCCCCCTCTAGGTGCAATGTGGCCACCTTGATGGCTTCTACGTCTGTCATCCGATTTAGCTGGAAGTATGTGTCTAGCTTCTCTACCCAAGCATGTGTTGTGCACTTGGAAGTGCCATCATATGTAGGGAAATACATTTTCCCAATAAAACAATGTAGCTCGTAGTCCTACGTACCATAACCTTTCCCCTTCTCGTTCTGCTTGAGCTTGCAAAAGTCTTTGAAGGTCAGAGCCTCTCTGAAGTCTGCCCCCATGGACTACCACTCCCGGAAATGCTCCCCCATCAACGATGGATCCTCACCTCCACTAGTCTCTCCCTACGCCAAAGGTATAAAAGAGGGTAAAGTAGCTCGAGTTGGCTCACTCGAGGATGCCCATTGCACAATGGGTGAAAGATGATCGAACTGTTGAGAGGCCACTAAAGTCTCTCCAACTACGAACTCCCAGTGAGTGCTTTGTTCCCGATTCTGCATTTTGATCGTCCAGCATCTCCTTCTGCCCCTTTGCCAAATCACTCAAAGCCTTCAAGAGGCTATCGAAGGCCATCTCTTCCCTGCTTTTGGGCTCTCCCATATCTTCCGCTACTGTAGTCTTCCCTCGATCCTCCCTGTCTAGAGTAAGCTCCAACTCCCTTTCCCTGCTCCGGTACCCCTGCCTTCTGTAAGTAATATTCTGTTGGTCTTCTTCACTCATAGAAAAGTTTCCCCACGGCTGAGCCAAAATCTAAGCTCTGATACCACTATAATGTTCTAAACATAAAAAAATAGTGATATACAAAAGCAAATTTGATTTATGCATAGAAAAATTAAATGATCAACAAATATTTAATACACAACAAAAATGAGAATCAGTTGAGCCATTTTGTTATGGAATGGAGCAAGTACAATAGTGTGGAAAATGCATTTGGGCTTGCCTCCAGGGCAAGCTTGACAAAACCCAGGTGTCAAACAATAATCTCAAATGCTAGAAAGCAAATGCTCCTCTAATGCTCTGCGCTGTCTCCTAGTAACTACAACTGTTGGCTGGAAAGGAGTTGCAAGAAACCCTGTCTTCAGTGCTCAAAAAATGATGAAACTTTAGCCACAAGCTCCTTGGCCAAAAGTTAAAACCCTCAAAAACCCAAAAAGAGTTTGGCCTGAATCCAACCTCCCAAATTCGACCTCCTTTGTGGCCTACGCCCTCCAAACAACTCCAGAAATACGGTCTGCAAGAAATGGCCACAAAGTCCTCCTCCAAGCTCTAGAAAGGGAGCAAACTCCACTCCAGATATCTCCTCCAACCTCCACGACAAAGCTCAGCCTCAAGGGATGATACTCTACCCACCAAAATGAGTTCCCAAACGCTGCCTCTGCACTGGCTCAGGTTGTGCAAAAGTCACACTGCCAAACCTGAAGCTCAATTAGCTTCCAAACTCTCCCAAAGGTTGACAATCCTCCATAGCCTCCTCTTTGGATAATCTCACATCAAAACTGTTAATTTTAGGTATGTTCTATGCTTGAGCAATTTATTTAAATTTTCACTGTTAGCAATCACATCAGCATTACGATAAACTGCAGATAGAACATAAATACAAAACACAGAAGACAAGCCAAGACAAGAGGACACAAGATATGGCGCGAGCCAGGGACAAACCCCACAATGTGTGGGGAAACCCTTTGATCAAATCTTCTTTTTATCTTCAAAGTTCAGCAGAGAAGAGAGAGAGAGTACATTTACACAGCAGTCAATACTTGACTTATCTAGATCTAGCATAGATCATTTCGTATCATGATGAGATCAGTTGAAGACATTCTGCTTCAACTGATTCTCAAGGTGACTCTTCACCTGTCATCGTTCTGCATCTCGTTCATTTGCTGCCCCTGTTGTGTTGCACCATCATGCTGTCTCATGATCCCATAAATCACGCTACCCATATATCATTGTGTTGCCCATCATGTTGCTGCCTCTCAACTATATACAAATCTGATATTTTGTGACAACAGCAGTAAGTCCATCATTCTGCTAATGATGACTGTTCTAATTAGGGCACTTGATGCAGCCCTGAATTCTTATGACAGTCTTCATACAATCACTAAGAGTGTTGTAGCATACCCTTTTAGGAGATCATCCATCTAGTAGCCCTCCACATAACACTGCTGCAACATGTTAGTATAGTGGTTAGCTGTATTACTGGTTAGGGCATGTCCTGTAGCCTTAGTTCCACCACACAGTCAGGAGATAAGTCCTTTCAGGACTACGGCTTACCTTGGAGACCCCTCTCTCATGCCAAGCTGCCTTCCAAAGGTTCTGTCCACCCTTGACTGCTCTTAACACAACCTCTAGCTGTGTGCCTAGCACAACAGCTAGCTGTAGTTTCAGCCTGCCCAAATGACACCCAAACAGCACTATTTCCTCCCTGAAGATCTCGGCTCTAGCTGAGATTAAGCGCTGCACAAACAACTACATTTGTCCTTCATATGCTGTGGATTATGGCTGCACTTTACTGCGGCTTGACAGCAGATTAGGGCTCCTTCTTGGACAGCAGATTTGAGCTCTTCTTAGCTGCGGATCAGGCTTCCTTAACTGCGGATTAGAGCCTTCCTCCAAACAACGGATAGGGCACATCCCAACTGTGGCTAGGGCAAGAACTGCGGCTTGATGTATCCTCCTAGGACTGCGGCTAGGGTTCTTAAGGACTTCTTTTGCAGCGTATAGATGTTCCCTTAGACAGCTGATAGATCTCTTATCAAACTGCAGCTTGGCAGCTCCTTTACCTGTGGCTAGATAACTTCATTGACTGCGTATAAGGAGACTCCTTTGACCAGCGGATTAGGGCTCTTCTGCACAGTGGTTAGAACCCTTTTAGGACAGTGTATAGGTCTCAGTTAGGCTCCTTCCTTCACTGTGCTGGATCAGCTAGGGCATCATACAGCTAGGTCAACGAATTCCTTTTTGTGACTCTCCTTCTCCAAAAACCCAATACGTGGAGAAGAGATCACATAAAGAGTGTGTGTTGAAATGACTTCAAATCCTCACCAATTTATACTAAAACGTAGATGATGAATAGACACGTCTCTTGGGCTTCTTAGCCGACTCAAGTTGCTGGTCGGCTTGATAATAATTATATAAACAAAATAAATTCATATCTCCATAAATACTTATCGGAATCGGATGATCTTTAGATCGATCCTACACCTCTCGACGAGAGGGATCCAATAAAAATATCAGCTGCCATAAATAAGCTAACCCACATGGAGTTTGGCCCTAGTTGCCAATTTAACAAAAACTCCACTGCTCAGCATCACAAACAACTCGGTCTCCTCTCCCACTGCGTCCTCCAGTAATATGCACCACCTGGAAGGAAATGCTGCTGCTAGAAATCATAATGTGATCCTCCTCTTGAAGAAATGAAGAAGACCTTCCTAGGGTGACACTCGAAGTCCCCTGAAGAAAGGGTGAGCTCTTCTCCTGAAGAACTCGTGCTAAACAGCCAGTGACTGGGCTAAGCAGCTCGAGCAACCAAAGAGAAATCGATATACTCTCATGAATGAATGAGAAGAGGAGAGCTACCCTCCTTATATAGTTTTCATGGAGCACTTTTCCCTCCATTTATTCCTCCATCGTGGGCCCTCACTTAACCAACACCATGCAAAAGTTATCCCCCTCCATGCAAATCGAACTAGGGAGTGCGTGATTCCCTAGTGAGGGTGCCCCCCATGTGTAACTTAACTACAAAACAAAACATCTTCTCCTAGTCTAACCTCCTAATAAAATCGAATGGGGTCCACTAACTCCAAAATTGGCCCCATAATACAAAAATTAATCTTATTCCAAAATGATATAGGAAGGGACATGACAGACTAGCTTGAAGTTTGACAAGGCTCAACATAATGCCTTCATTGATGGTGATTGGAGGAAAGTGATGTGCAAAGTTGATGGCCCAAACCCTGCCACTAGAAGAAGATGGCTCCATAATATCCAAGAAGGAAGAAGCTCAATATGATGAGATACAAATGGGAAATAGGTAGCCATGCAACTTTGAAAAACTGTTAGTTGATGCATTTGAGAAGATAAGCTAGAGAGTTTGTGTTTATGACTTCCCAATTGAAAGCAAGTGAAAGAATCTCCTCTATATTTGAGAGGGAGTAAAGGAGTTTGCTTAAATAGGAGCAAGGATCTGTTCCCTAGTAAAAAGGGAATGGGGATCTACTCTTCGATTGAGAGGGAGTGATGTTGAACATCACTTTTTTATTCTCTCCTTCATGTGTCATGCGCTTGACTAGGACTAACAACCATAAGTCTAAGTGAAGGCCATAGAAAGAGATTGGAGAATGGAGGATTGGATAAGCATCTGTGGTTTCCTTGAGGATAGAAAAATCCAAGAAAGGAAATGGATTGACACTCTTTGAGGATTGGATAGGTATCCAAGATAAGAGTGGCTGAAGAGGACTGGTATTCTTTGAGGATTGGGAATCCAGGATAAGAATAGTACTAAAAGGACATACCTATTGAACATCCAGATGGGGTATGTGCCTTTGTAGAGGTAGTGTGGTATCTCATGAAAAACCTCCCAACATTATGCTCTTGTATATGAAAGAACTTGTCAAAATTAAGGCCTTACAATGTTGACAACGTTGATCATGATGATGATGTTTAAAGATGGCTTATGAATCTGGCTCTTCTTATGAGAACTCTTCAGTTTGCGAATGATGTTGTACTAAGTGTACTATTGTGAATACCTCCCTAGTTAAGAGGGAGTCTTGGAAAATGTAACTAGTATTGGTCTCCATAATTGTTATTATACTCATGTCTATATGCATATCTTATGTAACAAACAAAAGAAGAAAGAAAATTATTATTTTAGAGCATGGGTTTCATGCTTCTTGTTGATGTTCTTCTAGGTACAAGCATGTTCTTCACGCTTCTAGGGTTTATTAGGTCATAGGATTATTGTCATGAGTCAAGAGAGTCAACATCATGATTATAAGGCCCATCTAGGCAAGTTGTACCTTGTAAGAGAATTTATTTTGACTCAAAGAAGTCAAAATAAACCTCCTAACACAAGTCGGCCCTGCCAGAGACAAATTGGCCTAGAGAGGTGTATTCGACCCTCCCAGCAGAAGAGTATAAATAGAAGTTGTTCGACCTCATTTGCTCACCAATTCGATCTGCAATCAAGGAGCTTGACTTGAAGTGCGAATCTCAAGAAGAAGGTGAAGAAAAACAAGAAAGAAGCAAAATCTAGAAGGAAGGGAAATCGAAGTGTTGGTCAAGGTTTGCCCTAGTTTTCTCTCACACATGCGAGGATATTGAGCTGTTGCAGGGGCCAAAGTTATAGACCAATTGCAGGTCCGAAATCTTGTTGCTAGGGGCCGAAATCTTATTTTGGTGCATTTCTAGAAGGATTTGTCTCTCATTGACTTGGTTTGGATTTGACCTAAGTGGAAGGTTTTTTTGAAGGGTTGACTTGGTGATGGAGGAGGCTTTGGTCTTGTGGTTTGGGTCTTGATTTTCTCATTTGAAGCAGATTCTATAAGGAGAAGATTTTTTTTGGGTTTTCCCCTTGGGGGGTTTTGCCCTAGCTTGGAGCCTAATTTCTATGTCGATTGTCTTTACTGTTTTGCTCTTGATAATTGTTTGATGAAGAAGATCTAATAAAAGAAACATAAGAAGATAAATAAAGTTGACAAGCAATTGTTAATATTAAGGAGAAATTGAATTAATAGTTGCCATATTGCATTCTCCAACACATCCCCCAAGAAAGGGGAGATTTTAGGTGTCCCCCCCCTTAGAAAAGGGATGCTTCTAGGTGCCCCCCTAGAAAAGGTGTGATTTTGGGTATTCCCTCGCAAAAGGGGGACTTTTGGGCATCTCCCCCAAAATTTTGCCTATAAAGGCTTAAAAAATGAAAAAATAAAAACAATACGTAAAAAGTCTTACATCCCTTTCACTTTTATTTACCTTTTATTCAAATTCACTATGTAATAATCACTGTTGCTTTTTCCATTACATTGGAAAGACTTTTCTGCATGGTAACAAGCCACAGTCCATTGAGCACCTCAAAGATATGTCATAATAAAATTGAACACCTGCCTTCAGATTGACTCCCGTATCATAGTCGCTCTAGTCATAAACTAGAAAATAAGGGGAACGATTGTCTCTGGAAGTTCATCTAATTGCTATTGGGCAGGTTTCTTTATTTATGTCCCATCTGAAAGTGGACCAAGAGTATTTTTATCGCTCCAGTATAGACAAGAATCTCGAGTCTCTGATCCGGCCAAGCACCAAATATGGGCAGTTGGTCAATCTTCATAGTTGTTCCACAATCGAGTTTTACCCTTGTCTTCACATTGGTCAGAACAAGATTAGATGGATCAAACTGTATTTGTAGTCATCTACTGACCCAACCAACAACTTAGGCTGTATGCATTATATGTACATAAATAGCCGGTCAATATCATTCAGTACGACGGTATGAACATGATACCAAGGCAAACCCATTCCAATTGGTACTCTAATCGTTCGTTTCAAAACATTCAAACCCTTTCTTTTGGATGACCATAATCTTTCACAAAGATCGAAATTCTTGATTGATGAAGAACATTGCACCATTTTCCGAGTGATGATACCGATCATCCAATAACACTGATTTTTTGGCTAGTATAGAGTTTGTGTTGGATGAACTGCATTTGCCGTTTTGATCCCAGAAGAAAACTGTAGGGACAACTATCCCGTGACTCACCAACCATCTTACTGTAAAATTGGACCACTTTCATCTATTCTCTATCGAGTCATTGGGATTCAGAGTCAAAGGAATAATTCTATCTACTAATGTGTCAAATGGCATATAAGGAAATCCATTTTATGGTATTGTGCACCAGAAAAAAATTTCGTTCATTGATCATTTACTTAAGGGATGAAGGAAATTTCTAATTCTGTAATTGACTATGCCAATTGGCGGTAGAAACGTTGCGCCCATAGGTACCATAAAATGGGAATTGATTCTTTATCTTTTTACTACAGAACAAATTTTCCTTGTTGAGTCTTTGGCGCAACATGAAATTGTTGTGGGAATGTATTTGTGGATGATTCAACGCAAACAAAAGATTTTCTTGTGCAATATGTATTGTCCTTTGCTTTGATCACAAAATGCAGAAGATAGATTCCAAGGAAGAGTAAAATTCCGCTATGAGAGAAATGAATAAATGAAATACATAAGATGTCTTTCACATCACAATATATGAATTAACCCCATGTTCCTTATGGCAGTCCCAAAAGGCATACTTCTAGATAAAAAATATTCGTAAAAATGTTCGGAAGGGAAAAGCATATCCGGCTGCAATAAAAGTTTTTTCTTTAGCTAAATCTATCTCCACTGGGTCATTGAAAAGTTTTTATTTGCATTAGTCAATGATGATTCCTTGACGCTCATTTTATTTTGAATGTTCATTGTCCATTGTTAATTTTCAGTTTTAACTTTTGAGTCTTGATTCTATATATTGATGATCTCAGACCAAGTCTTTGACTTGTCATATTTTACTATTTTTTAGTTTGAATAATTTCAATTTACTATTTTGGACTTCAATATTTACTATTTTTCTTATTACTAATTAGATTCTAGAATGCTGATTTTAAATCAATGTATCAATATTTTAATATTTATGTTCCATTTAGGATTTATGAATCAATGTATTTCATTGCTGAATCTAAGTCTAAAACATATTTATATCATTTACGAATTTGAATTAAGTACTATTTTACCATCTATTGTTTAGTATTTACATTGCACAATGATGAATTTGCATGGGATGAATTGTTATTGTTGGGATTTACTATTTTTATTTTTATATTTATATTTTTAGAGACGGGGACCACTATGCTAGGTACTTTTTGTCCCTCCTGAAATTCCCATAAAGTTGGGGGTGCTTCCACAGATCTCCCATGTTCGTCTCCCCACTCCCGTGCTCCCCTGTCGTGGAAACTTGGTGGAACATTGCTTTTTAGCAAAACAACTGTTTGGAGCATACTCATCATAGTTTCAAAACTTGGAACTGGTCTTTGAACAGGCCACTTATCAAACTGGGTTTCGACTTGGACTTGGATTGAACTAGATTCAATGAACTGGTTTATGTAAAAAAATACATAAAATAATTAATATTTAGTAAAAAAGAATATTTTCAAGATTCCAACCCATTAGAGACAAAATATGTAAAGTTTGCTCATCTATATACCATGTAGGGGTGAATATATCAATATGGCACCAAGTGCAATACATATCAGCAAATAAACAATTAATGGGGCTCTAAATGGCTTCTTGAGTCCAAAAACCATGCTACAAACTACTGGGCCGCCAACCTACTACAAGTCACTGATCAACATGATCACTCATCAAACGGATCACCACTAGAAGGGGGAGGATTCTCTTTATAGCAAAGTCTGAGGGTTTAGGGACAGAGTTTTCCGTTTTTTTAATAAAAACCAGTCTATAAACCCATTCAAGTCCTGTGTGTGGGGTATGTATGGACTGACCTGCTCGGCTTGTTCAAGATGGGACCAGCTGGTTTGGGTCAGTTTTGTACTGGTTTGGTATCATACCGGTACAAACTGGCCCATCGGTCCAAGTACTGTCTGGTTTGATACCTGTCCTTGTCCAGACTCCAATTGGCTGGTTTAACTAGTTCCAGTTCAGACTAGGCTTGGTTTTAAAACTTTGATACAAATTAGTAATCATGATTAGTGTTGCAAATATTGGCGATTTATCACTAACATTCAAACCGGCCCACTGTTCTGGGTCACTGGCCTGTTTGATACTTGTCCCTGTCCAACCGGCTAGTTTGACTGGTTCCAATTTGGACTGGGCTGGTTTTTATTCTCTTAGCTTGACAATATTATAGCCAGAAAAAATTGTGAATTTTTCAAAATTTGAATATATCCCACTATTTTAAAATATTGCAATATTGAAAAAAATATCATGAAAATCTAGAAAATATGGGTTAAGTCAGCAGATTTTTGTATTTTTTGCTGTGTTTGAAGAGGGAAAGCAGGGGATTGAGAACAAAGGGGTTATTCACTGTTACATTTGCCCAGGTAATTGCTAGACGGGAGGGGGTTGCTTTAGATGTTTAAAAAATGAAAAAAAAAAGAAATTTGTATATATATTATTATATATTTTAAAGTTTATCAATATTTTCTTCGATATTGCCGATAAGTTTCTTTCCGGACCCTCATTGATATATTTGCTGACACAATGTTTGTAACATTGATTTGGATTATTTTGCTGCTGGATAAGTCTGTAAATTCATTAGATCCATAAAGATCCATAAAGGGAGAATTCCAATCTGAAGTTGAGAGGGTCCAACAAACGTGGCGAGACCACCAGAAAAGTCTCTCGGTGCAATACTGCTGCAGCTAAAATGTATTATGTTTTTCCATATATTATTTTTGATTTCCACTAGATTAGTATCCTCTAGTTTTGTTTCCTGCTGAAGTACTATTTCTGATCCTATTAAAGATCTTAAGTGGTCTTGCTTTATTCTGTTTCTTAAGCTTCAACAATTTCTGGACAAGATTCAAGACCTATTTTGACTTATAGACACAAGATATTGACTTTTTAATCATATTCTTTAATCATCCTACCATGATATTTTTCATGAGCTTGTGATTACCCCAAGACAAAGAATACATCTTGTAGTCACTGCGTTCACCAATGGCCATGCCTACATTGGCCTTCGTGCTTGAAAAATGGAGTATTGATATGGGTCCCTAAGTTTTAGCCTATTATTGTTATAATTTATTCCTAAAGTCCTCGACAGTAACTAGGTTTACCTTCACCATGTGGGGAATTTACCAGCTTACCAACAATTGGAGATGGGCTGTGAGGATGTCTTTGCATTGCTCATATGGCTTTTGGTTAACTTTACAGATGTCAAGTGTCAATGTTTTGGGTAGCATCATGAGTATTCTCATGTGTGGGGCAAGTCAGCTAAGTGATGGGACTTTGTATCTATAGACCCATGGTATTTTGGGAACCATGGCATAAAACTATGATATTTTGATAACCCATGGTATATACCCATGGTATTGCACCCTTTGGAAAAGTATAAGTACAAGGGTGACTGATTTATTCTTGTGGCTTTGCAAGAGAGCCAAGTGGCGCAAGAGGGCCAAGTAGGGCGCAAAGATGTGCAAGGGCACAAGACACTGAGAGAGAGATTCTCTCAAGTAAGCAAGGGATTTGCATGAGTAATATTGCAGGTTTGCTATGAGTGAGATACTAAGATGTGTTGGGTACGAGGAAAGAGCACGAAGCGACAAGGGAAATCCAGATAAGCCAGATCGAGCATGGATCTAGGGCTTGATTCCCTAGATCATATCCATGATAATTGTTGTATATGGAATTTCCTCGAGGGCCATTATCCCAATAAGGGATCCCAGGTAGGTTTTGACAAGAATTTAATGAGGAAGTGTTGATTAGGTAGAGATTATGTGTAATATGTTTACTGTGCATGATCAAATTGCTAGTTTTATAAGTTTCGTCGTGCGAAATTTGTTTTTGGTAGACACATTAGTGTGTTTTAGTGCATTAGATGTGTGAATTTAATAGGAAGCTGTTACTACATTTGGTGTGTGCATTGAGTTTAGTGCCCAAAATATAACATGGTATCAGAGCATGGTTTATGAGAAGGATAGTTGGATCTACAATTTGCACAAGTGAGCACGTTGAGGAGGGATTCAGTGTTTAGAGGGAGTCAACAAGTTTAGAGGGAGTCAACAAATTTAGAGGGAGTTAACAACTCAGAGGAAGACAACCTTTAGGTCATGGTACAAGATGGCTATGCAAAATACTCAGGAGCGGGAGGCTTCTAGGAACAGGGTGTCTTCGAAGAAGGGTCCTTGCCATACAACAGAAATTGCTTCTGTGTCAATAGAGCAGTTGTGGTAGTGGATCAAAGGTGGAAATGTGTTTTGGGTTCGAAGGCAGAGCCACTTCCAAGTGGTGTTGTGAGAATACATCCTTCCCTAAGAGGGAGTGTTGATGTTTTGGGTAGCATTGGGAGTATTCTCATGTGTGGGACAAGTGGGCTAAGTTATGGAGCTTTGTATCCATAGACCCATGGTATTGTAATAACCCGTGGTATTGCACCTTTTGGAAAAGTATAAGTACGAGGGTGATGTTGAAATATGTAACTAGGTTCGGTCTTCATAATGATATGAGTAATCATGGTTTTATGTAATTGATGTAAAGAAGAAAAATAAAATTATTTATGTTATGCTTGAGTCATAGGTTTCATGCTCAAGGAATTCTATTTTATAGTTAAAGCTCCCATTGTGAGCTATTAGGTTTGGTCATTAAGTCATAAAGTCTAGTAAGTCAATGTCATGTATTGAAGACATGTACATATTGTAAAAAGAGAAATTGTTGGAGTCATTAACCCTCCAAGACCTTGTCACAAGCATGTGTTCAAGTTGGCCTTCCGAAAGAGCTAGAGATCATTCTAGAAGGAGATGTCGGCCTAGTCACAAGCGCGAGTCGACCTATTATACATGGACAAACCACTATATATAGAAGAAATCGGCATCACTTGAAGACCATTCGATCAAACATCAAGATAGTGAAGGAAGTGCGAGAAACACCAAAGAATAAGCTCATCACCAAGCGAAGAAAGGAGGATCATAATCGAGTTAGTTCTGATATGTTTTGGGCCAATATACTCCACACATGTGAGTAGAAGTGGTGCCATCTGTTGCAGAAGAAGCCGAGGTTAGCATAGTGGTCCTAGAGGCCGAATTAAGGAAGAGGACAAGGTATCCGTCAAGCCGAATTACGAAAGGAAGTCTTACTATCCAAGCGAAGGGAATCAAGGTATAGAATTGGTGGAGATTCCCTCACATGTGTTGCAACTAGGGTTTCTGAAGAGACCAAGAGAACCCTAGTTGCAGGTCTGATGCAAGAGGCCGAAAGTTGAAGGGTTGACTCAAGAAAGAACAAGTTGATCATAGAAGCCTTGTGACTTGGTCTTGGAGTGGTTGGTAAGTCAAGGGTCTTAGTCTTGGTATTCGTCACTTGAAGTTTTTATAAGAAGAAGAATTCGTTTGGGTTTTCCTTTCAAGTTGGAGAGGTTTTGGCCTTGGCTGATCGCCTACATCTTGTGTCTCTTGTCTCATTATTGTTTATGGTTTGGTAGTGCTGTTTGATGAAGAAGAACACTATAATAATCTAAGTCAAAGAAGAACCTAATTTAAAGAAGTAAAAAATATTCACAAGCAGTTATCATCAAAGAGAAATCACCTAATTCCTATGCCCTAGATTTCTCAACAGGTGAATGCTTCATTAATGTGGCTTGGCAAGAGAGCCTAGAGGGCCAAGTGGGCCAAGAGTCCCGAGAGGCCCAAGTGGGCCAAGAGGGCCGAGCAGGGCATAGAGACATGCAAGGGCATGAGAGATTGAGAGATAGATTCTCTCAAGTAAGCAAGAGATCTGCATGAGTAATATTGCAGGTTTGCTGTGAGTGAGATACGTAGTTGTGCAGGGTCTGAGGAAAGGGAACAAAGTGGCAAAGGGGATCTAGATCAGCTAGATTGAGGATGGATCTAGGGCTTGATTCCCTAGATTAGATCCAGGTAATTGTTGTATATGTAATTTCCTTGAGGGCCATTATCCCAATAAGGGAGCCCGAGTAGGTTCCAAGAAGAATTTAATGGAGAACTGTTGATTGGGCAGAACTTGTATGTAATATGTTTATTGTGCTTGATCTGATTGCTGGTTTTCTAAGTTTTAAAATTGTTTGGTTAGACACATTAGTGTGTTTCAATTCATTAGCTGTGTGAAGTTATCAGGAAGTTGTTCCTAGATCTGGTGTGCGTGAATTGAGTCTAGTGCCCAAAATCTAACATCAAGCTCATCTTAGTCAGCTTGTGCTAGGTTGTCACCTTTTCCCCTAGTGTCTTTATAAGCTACTAATGCCCCTTCAGCTCAGCTCTTTTGGGCAGGCGGTGAGGATTTTTTGTTAGACACTTTGGTCCAACCTTCCTCAAGTTGGTCTACCTGAGAAATCTTTTTATGATTGGTGAGCAACATTACACCTACCAGTGAGTGATTTTTTTTCCATTCTTCTTTAAGATTTGACATCAGAAACAATACTTCTACAGGTTCACATAAAATATCTTGTGTGTGAATTTTTGTTGCCATCTGAGGAAGTTGATTGACTCTCTTATATCTAAGGAAGGTTAACATAGACATAGTTGCATTTTTTTATGGCAGTGAGCAAACATTCTTGGTGGCTCAAGATAGATGGTTTTAACTTTTTTCCTTTAAATGCTGCCAAGTGTTCCAAAAACCACTTTGGCAACCAAAGATCAAGAAACTTGACCAACACAAGTTAATGCTATCTATCTGAAAGCTTAGCCAAAAGTTTTCTTGCCAATGGGTGAAAACTAATATAGCACAATGACATATCCATGGACTCCATTTCAAGACTTGCATGTTGTTATTCTCCTCAATTATTTGAAATAAAAAGAGCCTTTTATTGAGGTTCTGAATACAATAACTAGACATGAATTTCCTAGGTTTCTTTCCCCATACCTTATGATTGCTTCTAGAGTCACTTGCCCAGAAAGTGTGATGAGAACTTGTATGCACAAGCTCTGGCAAACTCATTTCCACTACTAAGTATGTCTGGATTTTCTCTGATTCTTTAACTCAGAGTTTGACTCGGTACCTTTTAGAAGACCTTTGGGACAGACTTTCAGACCTTGGTGGGTGCCATTTTTATACTTTGCAACCTGAAGTATGTGCGCTGAGGTTCAAAGTGCACAATGAAAAGTTTTCATACCACTTATATAGGGCAAAAATTTACCCATCTAAAGGAGGAATCAAAATGCTAAGTAGAAGAGCGAATGCTAAAACAAGATGTGATCCGGGAAGCATGTAGAATGATTCTATCACTCAAGTCATTAAAAATATCTCAAGGTGATTCCTGGACTCTGCTGGCCCTTTGCATCCATGCTTCAGCAAGTTCCACTTTCCTACATAAAGTATGTCTAATAGTGAGAAGCCTGTACTGTTCTTGGAGTCTTATGGCTTCTTTTGTTGATTTTGTCAAATGCAAACTTAACCGCGGATGTCATAGTGAGTCATGAGAGTCGATTCTTTGAATTTAAACTTTGAGAAGATGGAACCATTTTAACATTTTTCTGTTTAATTATATTGAATAGATTTAGAAATTGGAATTGGGCATTCCTTGGAATGTTTTTGAAGTTTTATTAGAAAGTATTTTCTAGATCTTTATTAAGAGTGGTTTCTTTCATTCAATGTACAAAATTTCAACTACAAAATTCAAAAGTTCCCCCCTTTCTAGAATTAATCTAGATTTTACATCCTACTTGTTTTTGGCAATTTAGGCCTTGATATTTGCCTCTTTTTGTTGTCTGAGATTTTCGTGCAATTTTTTATGATCTCATAGAATAATTTATTCCATGCTTGTAAATAAAGATACAATAGTGCACAACTCAATTTATTGAAAAGCAGAGATGCTTGTCTGAAATAATGATATATGTTGTAGAGAGGAAAATTAGAAATTCTTACATCATTATGATATTGTGGAAAACAGGAAGCTTGACATGTGGAAGGTACTTAAAAGTCCATTAACATAGTTTTGATACGCTCTTCATCCCTTTTTCTTGGTCTAATTCTTGGTTGCTTGTATTTTTCTCTGCTTTACAGGTTGCAAGATGAAGCTTGACTTGAGTGGCCTCGAGCCTGCAACCCTCCATCAACAGTCAGATGATAACCTTTATGATGTCTTATCTCCAAGTCCATCATTCAAGATTCCTAATGATACAGATGTATGTTATTTTCCCTTGTAAATGAGATCAAGTATCTCAGTTCAATGAATTTTGAAGATGTTCAGTCAGACTGAATCATTGAAAGCATATTACTAACTGCTAAAAAGTATTGGCAGAGGATTATTTATTTCCTTGTTGGTTTTAGTCTCAAAATACCTTGGTGATGATTAGGATTCTAAGTTCTTGTCTCCAAAAATTGCTGAATCAATATTTTGCTCTTATTGTCATGAACTGCTTTTGATATTGAAGGGCCCATTAGATAAATACCATAGGAATGGATTCTAAACTGAAACTATTGCTTATATAATTTCAACGCATATTCTTAAAAGTTAAAAGTTACAAAATGCTTTTTTTGTTAGGTTGCCTATCAGAGTTATCTGAAAATAGAGGAACCTTGCCATACTCACCTATATCAGATTAGTTAGTTGCAGACTGAAATTTCCTGTGTTTGCAGTTTGATGGCTTCCAAAAGGCAGCATTGCAAATGGTGAAACCAGCAAAGGGAACAACAACTCTGGCATTTATATTCAAGGAGGGAATTATGGTTGCCGCCGATTCTCGTGCCAGCATGGGAGGATACATTTGTAGGAACTCTACCTGATCTTTTGATTTCTTATATTTTAAAGTAGATTGCTTTGTATATTCCAAATGATTGTATAGTTAGAAGGTACAATATAGTAGGATTTGTCTAAGTTTGTTTAGTATCAATTCTGTGTTCGTTGGACTGGTATGAAGGTTTAAGTTGATAGTAATTGACAAACTTCAGTAAATTATGAAGTATGGTATTAGAGTTAATCTGGTATTACAGTTTCATTGATGATAAAATGATCTCATCTGAGAAACCAATTTTATTGCATTCAGACAACTTTCTAGTAAGAGTAGGAGATAGAAGCAAGATGCCATACTGGTAACATGCTAGAGTCAATCTTGGGGAGAATTCTGAGTTATCTTCAATAGATTAATAAAATTCGACCTATGCCACTGCTATGCATATAATTGTTCTATTCTGTATTGGTAAGCCCCATTTTTAGGTATATGGAAGGTTGTCAAAGAATACTATACCATGAGAGATCCAGTGCTGGTAATAATGGAATGTTGTCATAGAATGGCTGATGAATTGGCGACTTGTGAGAGTAACCATATAGCAAATGCTTGCAACTTTTGTGCATTGCACCATGAATTTACCTCAAGTCTGTTGGATCTCTGTTGTGACACCTATCACAAAAAGCCTCAATTGTGCCATACACACCTTGCCCATGTGAAAGTGGGGCAGATTGAATTAACGTGAGGGATGCTTCCTTAAAATTTAAACACAAATCTTCTTTATTGTTGTCATGAATCCCTTCCTTCCTCTCTATTGTTGGAAGGAGGTCTCTTGTTTATTTGTTCAATGTATCATACCAGCTTGGATTCGAAGTGTAAGATGCCATAAGGAGAGGCCTGCTCACTTTGTTCCATTGCCCATGTCTAGATTGTTCTATTTGTGGATGTAGGTTGCTATCTGTTACACCTCATGTTGTATGAGGTTCCACATTGTGATTTTCATCAAGTTGATGGAGATTTGCAATGGGTACCTCGGAGCATTGGGTGAACTTGGGGGGAATACATCTTCATGAGGAGCTTTCTTTTCATGGCATTAGATTATTTGATGAAGGGCTTTGGTTGGGGGCTTCTCACTTCTCCTTGGTTGTATGATTATGCTTGCTGTTTGGTAGTATTTTCACATGTGCTTGCCTTGTTCATCACCCCTTGGTTGCACATTTGATGGTGTTAATTTTAGGTATGTTCTATGCTTAGAGCAATTTATTTCAATATTCACAGTTAGCTCAATATCTTTTCCAGATTAGCAATCACATCAGCATTAAAGTAAACTGCAGATAGAACATAAACATAAATTGCAGAAGAGAAGCCAAGACAAGAGGACACAAGATGTGGTGCTAGCCAGAGACAAACCCCAATGTGGGGAAACCCTTGATCAATTCTTCTTATATGTTCTTCAATAGTTCAGCAGAGTGAGAGAGAGAGAGATTATGTTTACAACAGAAGTCAACACTTTGACTCAGCCAAATAAGAGCATAGATCATCTCTAAGAAGATGATACATGAGATCAGTTGAAGACATGTTGCTTCAACTGATTCTCCAACGTGACTCCTTCACCTATCATTGTGCTGCATCTTGTCATCATGCTGCACCCATCACCATAATGCTGGATCTCATGACCATGCTGTACACATCATACTGCTGTGCCATGCTTGCCTTGCTGTTCATGTTTGCTGCTGTCCCATGCTTCTTTGCAGCACTATGTAGCCTTGCTGTCCCATGCACCTTAGCTGCACTAGTCACCTTGATGTCCCATGCATTTTAGGCTGCATTAGTCACCTTGCTGTCCCATACATTTTAGCAGCGCTATGTAGCTTGCTGTCCCATTTACTTTGCTGCACTAGTTAGCAGCACCATGTAGCCCAGCTGTCCTATTTACTTTGCTGCTGTCCACAACACTGCTGTTCCAATGCTGCGTTTACTGCTGCTTATATGGTGACTGGTTAGGGCATCTGGCAGTCCTTACACACCCAGCTATCCGTCCAAAAACAATAGCATATTGCTTCTATTCTCCTCGGCCTGGTTGCTTGCCTATTGTGCTCTTAACCGTCCTGTCCCCACGCTGTCCCTACAGCCCTTTCATGCTGTCTAGGGTAGCCTCCACGCTGTCCCTTTGATCCTTCATGCTGCGGCTAAGGCTCCGCTGTCCATGCAGCCCTTCACGCTGTCGAGGGCAGCCTCCACACTGTCCCTTTGACTCTTCACATCAGCGTCCTCCTCCTTCTTGAGCTGCCTTAGGATAGCTTCGTTAGGCCTGCCTTTAAGTCTTAGTGAGGGCTGCCTTTAGGTCTGCATTAGGGCAGTCTTTAGGTCTATGTTATGTAAAAATTAGTTAGGGTTATGTAAAATTAGATTAGCTGTAGTTATTTAGGCAAAAGGGCATGGCCAAAGATAATGCCCTTTCACCAAGAGGCACCTAAGGTTGTATATAACCGGGCCTCTCTCTAAAAATGTAATCATCAATTTAGTATTCATTTATTAATAAAATATTTATATATACATATTTCTGTTTGCCATTGAAGTTTGTTACTTCATCTGGTATCGGAGCAAACGATCTTCTCGCCTGGCAATCACCAGTCTTCATCGCTGCTGCATCATCCGTCATATCCCTGTTCTGCTACCACCTTATCTGCTTACGCTACCCCTGTTTATGCTATCCAGAATTCTGCTACCACCGCAGTTAACCCTGCATCGTATTAAGTGGTGCCTCCCGGCTCCGGGTGGGCTTGCTGCGCCGCGGCCCTCTCTAGCCGTTCCATTCATCGTGCCGTTGCCTCCATCCATCCGCTCTTCGATTTTTCCGCTGTTCCTTCCGCGCGTTGTTCGTGTTTCCACCGACCCCTATCATTACACCATGTCCATTTTACCGCTGTCCGACTTACCATCATATGTTCGCCACGTCTGTGGTAATATTTGCTATTTTTTGAACCGTCAAAAGTTCCATCAATCAACGTCACTGTTCCGGATAATTATATATAATATATATTTATATTAATTAATTTATATATATTATATAACTTAATCTAATATAAGTTATATATATAACGTCAATTTAATTAATTAAAAAAAATAAAAATTTTAAGCTTGCAGATAAATACACGCCCCCACATACTCGCTCAATGTCAATGACAATGGCTGATTTCCAGAAAAAATTGATTGACACAGAGCATAAGGTAAATAAAAACAACGATGAGGTCAATAAAAGATTAGATGAATTCCAGATCAAGCTTGAGGGGTAGGCTGACAATATCAAAAAAGCTTCAGGATACGACAAATCGAATAGAAATAAAGATGTCCAAACAGAAGTAGATCTCAGAGAGTCCTTAACATTGCTGAAACTTCTGTGTAAAAAGATGAATTGTACACCTGCACAACTACTACAAGAAAATGAAGAGAATCTAGAGCACAGCTCATCAGATTCAACAAAGTCAACAGACTCTCATGAAAAAGCTGAATCCCCAAAAAAATCAGCGACACCCCACCAAGAAGTGAGTAACGCGACTCTTACAAACAAGCAACTCTGGGATACCTTTACCAATCAACACCCCTTTTTTCACTCAACCATTAGCGACATACCAGCAAGGGCAAAAGTCGAGATGCCTAAATTCGATGGAAACGAAAAAAACAATGTTGCATGGATAAATAAAGCAGAAGAGTTCTTTGAGATATATGACATCAATGATGATGACGAAAAGCTCAGGCACGCATCCATGAAAATGGAAGGGGAAGCATATAATTGGTATATTTGGTGGAAAAAGACAACACACGTCATTAGTTGGAGAAAATTTAAGGATGCATTCTTTAAAAGATTCCAAGGTGTAAGGGAAGAAGAGTTCTTTTCAAAACTCATCAAATTACGACAAAAAGGAAGTGTGGACGAATACACTCAAGAATGGGAGACCTTAGTAACACGAGTATCTGAGTCATCAGAATCTTGTCTAATTCGGTCATACGTCTCGGGGTTCAAAACCCATTTACAAGTAGAACTTGAGATGCATGACATAACATCAATAGAAGTAGCAAGACGAAAAGCAAAAACAACCGAAAAGAAATTCGAACAAATATTTTGGTCAAAATCCGAAAAAACATATTCAAGACGAAGAATACCCCAGTATGCGGACATAAACAATACAAGATATTTTTCACCACATCGTCGTGAAGATGAAAAATCTAATGTGGAAATGCAAAGGATAAAAGAGGGTAAATGCAAACGCTGTGGTGAGAAGTGGGATCCCAAAGATAGATGTGCTAAAGGAAAAGAACCAAAGAACCTATATAATTGTGAAGCAACCAATGATTCAAACAGTGAAGATTCTGACATAGAAGAAACAGTAGATGCCCTAGAATTCTCACCAAAATTAGATGACGGAAGTATTACGCGAGTGTCATTATCAGCTATGACAGGTATATCACAACCTCAGACTTTAAAATTAAAAGGACACATAAAAAAGAACAACGTAGTTGTTCTCATCGACTGAGGGAGCACACAATTTTTTAGATGCAACCATGGCAAAGGGACTCAATATCTTTTCATTTCCCTTACCAAACAAGAAAGTGATGGTAGCTGTCGGTAAGAAGATCGAAAAGGTGGGGAAATGCGATAAGGTTAAATTGCAGATTCAAAACTTCAGTTTAGAGTCTCTGTTCTTCACGGTACCGTTAGGAGGAGTAGATGTAGTCTTAGGTATCCAATGGCTACGAACTTTAGGTACTTATGTCGCCAATCACCAAGTACAATTTATAAAATTCAAATGGGGAGGTCAGAAGTACAAATTACACGGATTCCAAGCACCAGAGAATCAAATTGTATCATCATCTCAGATGATGAAGATGATTCGAAAAGGAGCACCCACTTATGTAGTACAATGTCACCAATTAGAAATGTTATCTGCAAATATGACCAGTGAAGAGTCACCAGAGATGCAAGATCTAATTAGGAAGCATGAAAAAGTATTTCAAGACCTACCTATGAAGATGCTGCCTAATATGGAAATTGAGCATACAATAGAAGTCAAGGCAGGATCAGACCCTGTCAACATCAAGCCATACCGATATCCACATCACCAAAAAACGGAAATTGAGAGATTAATCCAAGACCTTTTAAAGTGTGGGATCATCTCGAAAAGTAAAAGTCCTTACGCAGCTCCAGTGGTATTGTTAAGGAAGAAAGATGGTTCATTCAGGCTTATGCATTGATTATAGAGGATTAAACAAAATAACAATAAAAAACAAGTTCCCAATCCCCTTTATGGACGAAATGTTTTATGAGCTACATGGCACAAAGTATTTCTCAAAATTGGACTTAAGATCAGGCTACTATCAAATTAGAATCAGATTAGAGGACATATCAAAAACGGCATTCCGAACACACGAAGGTCACTATGAATTTAAAGTAATGCCGTTTGGATTAACCAATGCACTAGCAACGTTTCAGGCAACCATGAACGAATTATTTCGTCCACATCTTAGGAAGTTTGTATTAGTATTCTTTGACGATATTCTAATTTACAGTAAAACTTGGAGGGAGCACTTGCAACATAAGAACACCAATTTTACGCAAAAAAAATCCAAATGCACCTTCAGAAAGGAAGAAGTAGAATACCTTGGACACATTATATCCCATGAAGGTGTAAAGGTGGACCCTAATAAAATCAAAGCTATAAAAGAATGGACCAAACTTGTCAATATATACAAGCTAAGAGGGTTCTTAGGTTTGACTGGATATTACCGAAGATTTATTAAAAACTATGCACATATAACTGCACCTCTGACAAATCTTTTAAAGAAGAATTCGTTTCTATGGGATGAGGAAGCATGAAGGTGTTTTGAAAAATTAAAGGAAATTATGTCTAATGCTCCCATATTAGCAACACCATATTTTTCTAAACCATTTATCATTGAGTATGATGCTTTCAGATTCGGTATAGGTGCAATATTAATGCAACAAGGACATCCAATAGCTTTTAAAAGTAGGAAGCTCAACAAAAGAGAACGCCTCAAATCCACATACAACAAAGAAATGCTCGCTATCACGCACGCACTAGCTAAGTGGAGGCAATATCTTTTGGGAAGTAAGTTTTCCATTCGAACAGACCACAATAGTCTCCAGCATCTCCTTCAACAAAAAACACTTTCCGAAAAACAACAAAAATGGATTGAAAAAATTGCCGCTTTTGACTTGGAAATACTACATAAAAAAGGTAAAGACAATGTAGTAGCAAAGATGAAGAACCAACACTACTTGCAATTTCGGTTGTTGTTCCTGAGTGGCTTAACGAAATTCGAAGTGAGTATGCCAAGGATCTAGAAATAACGGCAATAATCAATAACCTTCCCAACAACTCAAAATTTGAGTGGAAGAATGATATACTATGGTACAAGGGAAGGATCTATCTAAATACAAATTCCAAGTTTAAATTTAAGATACTCAAGGAATCACATGACTCACCATCAGCTAGACATGTAGGATTCTTTAAGACTTACTACAATGCACGTCAATCCTTCATTTGGAAGGGAATGAATTGTGATATTCAGAAGTATGTAGCAGAATGTGATACATGTCAAAGGAATAAAAGCAAAAATATTACGACACCGGGATTACTTCACCCTTTAAACATTCCAAATCAGAAATGGGAAGAAATTTCGATGGACTTTACCAAAGGATTACTAGTATCTGAAGGCAAGGACAAGATTTCCGTAGTAGTCGACAGACTCACCAAATATGCTCACTTTATGGCAATAAAGAAATCATACTCAACAAAAGAAATCGCTGAAATATTTTGCAAAAATATATATAAGTTACACGGTTTTCCGAAAGTCATTGTGAGTGATAGAGATGTCAAGTTCAAGGGTAGTTTCTGGAAGGAATTGTTCAGCCATATAGGAACCTACCTAAATATGAGTTCTGCTTATCACCGTCAAACAGATGGCCAAACAGAGGTTGTCAATAAATGTTTGGAGGCCTACCTACGTTGCTACGCTACAAAAAACAAAATAATTGGGCTCAATGGTTACATCTTGCTGAGTGGTGGTATAATTCCACTTATCATACATCAGCAAAAATGACACCATTTCAAGATTTATATGGGTATGAACCCCCGAAATGGAAGGATCTAGCTATTGTCCAGACAAATCTACATGCTGTTAAAGATCATCTAGAAGAAACCCAAAAAATCATCCAAAATTCAAATATTAAAAGAAAACTTGAATAATGCAAGGAATCGTATGAAGCAACAAGCAGACTGTAACAAAACCGAAAGAGAGTTTGAAGTCGGAGAATGGGTGTTTGTCAAGCTCCAACCATACAAGTAATTATCCTTAAAGCAGAAAGGAAAAAACAAATTGGCACCAAAGTTCTATGGACCTTATCAGATCAACAAAAAGATTAGCCAAGTTGTGTATGGTTTAAGCCTTCCAGAGACAAGTCATGTTCACAACGTCTTCCACGTATCTTGCCTTAAAAGGGCACTATGCAACAATCAATCAACGCAAACAACACTTCCATCCCTAGATGATGAGGGAAGAGTCATTCTAGAACCAAAAGGTATTTTGTCTACTAGAGAAAGGAAGCTTCGACATCGTACTATCAAGGAATATCTGATCAAGTGGAAGGACTTACTCGAAGAAGAAGCTTCTTGGGAGAATGAATCATTTTGTCAACAACATCCGTCGTTACGTATGCTTTGAGGACAAAGCATTCTTTCGAGAGGAAGGCAATGTTATGTAAAAATTAGTTAGGGTTATGTAAAATTAGATTAGTTGTAGTTATTTAGGCAAAAGGGCATGATCAAAGATCATGCCCTTTCACCAAGAGGCATCTAAGGTTGTATATAACTAGGCCTCTCTCTAAAAATGTAATCATCAATTCAGTATTCATTTATTAATAAAATATCTATATATACATATTTCTGTTTGCCATTGAAGTTTGTTACTTCAGTTTGTGTTTTAGTAGGGACCAACGTATAGGTTTAGGGCTCCTTCTTGATAGCGTTAGGGCTTTTCTTCATGACTGCATCCTCTAGATTATGGCAGTGCATTTCTTCTTGACTGTGGCTAGGGCAGCCTCTTATCCTCCAATGTCTAGGGCTTCCACTCCTAGATTTTTCTTCCACTAAAACCCAAGACAAGTGGAGAGAAATCAAGATAGAAGTGTGTGTGAGAAATGACTCTCAAGTCATCTCCTTTTATACTAAAACGTTGAGCACATGTGGCGTTTATTTGGTTGCTGGCCGACCTTGACGAATTGTCTTATAACACAAATAAATTCATAACTCCATGAATACTTATCGAAATCGGGTGATCTTTAGATCAATCCTACACCTCTCAATGACAGGGATCCAAGAAATATCAGCTGCCATAAATAAGATGACCCACATGGAGTTTGGCCCTAGTTTCCAATTTTAACAGATGGATATGGAGCATGCTATCTTATCATGGTGTGGTTTTGATATATATGTTTATCTTGGATGTGCTACATCTTGTTCATGGATGATAGTTCTAGCCCCTTGAGGGGTTAGATGATGGTGTTAGGAGGTAGATGTTTTATGATGTTCTTAGAGTTTCCTAGAGGCTATATGTGATGATGTTGTATTATTTGCGTCACTAGGAGGGGCGTTCTATGTGGTCCTCATGTGTTGAATGTGTGGTGGGGACATACTTGATTGGATGGATTGGCATTTTCTATTATCCCCTTCTTTTATGATGTTGATGTGGTTGGATGTTGCATGTTGTGGTGATGGGGTTTCCCTAGGTGACTTAACATTATAACATTCCCTAGTAGCCCTATCGATGTGGTTGGATGTTGCATGTTGTGGTGATGGGATTTCCCTAGGTGACTTAACATTATAACATTCCCTAGTAGCCCTGCTTATGTAATCTTTCCTACGTTGGAGTTACATGGGAAGGGGGTGGAGGGGGCGCTACATACATTTTTGGTGATCAAGCCTAGGTTGAGCTTTTATTTTAATCGGTTGGTGACTATTGGGAGGTTGAAGTATCGTTTTATTAGAGTATTACCTTTGTGCACACATGTTGAGGTTGATTTAACCGTTTAATGGTTAATTTGATCTGTTTTATTTAGATTAAGGTTAATTGCTTGAGTGCTCTACTTCACTTGGTAGTTGTTTACACTTTGAGGGGTTTATTTGGAGGAGACTTAGTGATTTTTATGGAGCACCCCTCTTGGGCATAGTTTTTAAGGCATAGTGGTTGGTTGGTGCACTTCTTTACTTGGTTGAACATCTTTATGACAAGACATATGGAGGAGTATTTTGGTATTTTATTGATGAGGAGTGTAACTACTTTGGCACACTTCTCTAGGTTTCCTTCCTCTTGTGCACATGGTTTGGCGAAATTGCTTGATGGAATTGGAAAAAAACAAATGGTTTTGGCACATGTTTTGGTGGAGGCTAACCACATTGGCACTTATTCCTAGGGCGCACTTTGCATGTAGGTTATTCAATATTTGTTTTGTCAGACATGAATGGAATGTGAACAAAATCTTAATGATAAACATGAGCATTCCTCTATTATTGACAATGATATACATTTATAGTACATTCATATGATCCTTGGTTTCGTATTCCAAGGTCTCTTGAACTTCCTCAGACTATTCAGCTTCCACACCAAACCTTAGAGGATTAGGTGTCCAACACCCCCCCCCCCCCCCCCTTAATCTGAAGGGGTGGTATGTATGAGTCCAAGAAGTGAGTTGTAATACAAAATGTGAAAAAATGCATGGCAATACTAGGCTGAATGTGCTCTCTGAAATGTTGGTATAAGGGAGGTGGTTTAAGGATGACCACCAACACTGATGCTTAGTGTAGTTCACAGAACTCTTCCAAATCTGGCATGAAGCCGAGGTCTTTTGCTAGATGAAGTGCTCTTGATGTTTTGAAGAGGCAAACCTTCAACCTTGAAAGGGAGGTCTCACCCCGCATAAAAGGGAGAACCTCAACTTGAAAAGGGAGGTCCAACTTGTGATGGTTTAAGGATTACCACCATCTCTGGAATGCTTAATGAAATTCCTGGAACTCTTCCAAATCTGGCATGATGCTGAAGTCTTTTGCTAGAGGAAGTGTCCCCAATTCTTTGAAGAGGTATCACTGCCTGAAGGCATGCTCAGGGGCATCTTTGTCTCTAGCTACAACTTTGAATCTGGTATGGTAGGTTGTGGCTCAGGCTCGCTTGATGTGGCTTTGAAGCTTGTAGATGACCATCATTTCCCCTGTCAGATACAAGGTGAGAAGATGAAGAGATCTCAACTGCAAGACTTTTCAATATTCGAGAACAAATCTTGTTATATGAGCGAAATATCTTCTTGGTTGTTGAAGCCCATTGCCAAGAAGCGATCCATCCAAGGTGAATCTTTGTTCTTGCAAGATGTTTATTTCTGAAGCATCTGTTTGAAGAATGACTAGTTTTATGACAGTGCTTACATGGATGAAGATCAAAACAATGATCTTTTATGTGGCCAACTTGGTCACAGTGTTGGCATTTCACAATATGTTGCTATCGCTGTGGAAGAGGGGCAGAATCTGGAACAACTGAAGGTGAACTGTCATGAAGGAATCCAACACTCTGAAATTGGATGGGCTTTGAGTAATCTGGAATATGAAAGGACATGTCCTTGTCATATCCAAAACCCGTTCTGTGCTTGTTGTGGACAAGCTCTTCCCAAGGTTTGATGACCGACTTGGGAAGTGCAGACTGAATTTCTGCATCTGTATGTACAACTGTTGCTTCATTGGGTACTAAATCTGAACGAACTTCAACAATGATGCTTACCATGTTGTAGCTATTCTTGTTGTAGCTTTATCTCAAGCTGCAAAAACTCAATATTCTCCTATGCATTTTGGAGACAAATTTTAATATTGGAAAGAGAGGTTTTGTTGATCTTAACCATCTCATCAACAGTGGAATGTATTAAATTATTCAGTGGTTTCAATACATAATTCATTCGATCCATTTCAAACCAGTATAATCAGAGAAGTGATGTTATCTTCAGCTACAAATTGACCTATAAAATGATAAATAGCTTCAACTATTAGATGAGTAGCAAGATACCAATATCACCAAGTCATTGTAGCAGATAGCCCAGTACCAATTTCAACGCAACAAATGATTCACTGCTTCAATGCACTTACTTCTCAAACTACTCACACTGTGCAAAAGAAGAGCCAATCTTCTACTTTCTTTGCAAATGAAATTTGTCAGTTCTAGACCCTACTTGCAAAACATCTTTTCATTCCAGATTCACAAATGCAATCATCTTCCAGATTCTTGACATACAAATTGGTGAATTTTTGATCGGCAGAAGATCCAATCCTATCATTCCTTTTAATGAACTTTCCGACATATACTTTCTTGCCCTCTAACATCATCCCATTGACATTCTCAATGGCTGCGTTTGCAGCTTCCTCCATTTCAAAGTGAACAAACCCATATCATAAACCAAATGTTTCAGACAAGAGACAAGTGTGCAAAGAGTTCAAACTTTCTTCGCAACTACGGAAGATGTTAACATCAACAAGTATGTACTTGACGCAATGACAAAAAAACTGCAGAAACGAAGATATATTTCTAGCCAGTTTCTATATGATATATGATTATTCTCAATAACAAATGAACTTTTCTGTATCATATAAAAACTGACAAAATATATTGCCAAATACATATGGCACAATGCATGTAAACCTAAGATCTTTACAATAGACCTTCGAGAAGGAATAATACCTTCAATCATTTCTTTCAGACTAGTAATGCACACAACGATATCCATAATGAAACAACGCATGGGAAATAACACTTGAACTTCTGTTCAAACAGGTGGAGATTCGATTCGATTAATAGTTTATAAGGACTTGTTTGATCTCTATCATTTTATTCTCCTTCAATGGCCTCTGCTCAGAGTTTCCCTTTGAATTCTTCTTATTTTTGTTTTGCCGGCACCATTCTTATTACAGTAGACACTCCATCCACGAACTTTGTTTGGAATATTGCATTGGCATTGTTAAACATGCCTTCCTTTAGCCAAACAACAATAAATTGCGAATGTGGGAAATGAGCTTTTATCATCCTTCCAATATTTTGTGTATGACTGAGGTCAAGAGAAACATCAACCCTTGAGACCTAAATGGTAAGACCAACATTCAAAAGGTTGCTCAGTGTTTTTCTTCCAGCGATCTCCGGCTACAATGCAGCTAATGGACAACGTTAATATGAACCGAGCGTATTATGGAGACATCATTAACTTTGTGGTAATGAACCGGGAGAGGCACAAAGTTCAACGTTGCAGAGGGGAGTCAATGCGTTTGCAGCAGGGTATGTGGACTGTGGACCTCTTCTAAGTGGTATGGAGCCAATAGTGGACTGTGGACCACGCAACACACAATCTTTTTCCAACAGACTGTGTGCTCCCTCCTGCGTGTGAGTGGTAGAATTTCTCCTTTAGGCCTCACGCTCGACACTTGCCACCAATCGAGAACGCATTCAAATGTATCCAAATGTATATAGTCACAGAGAGTAATAAAACTGAATGGAGAGGTAAAGTTATTTACTATGGGACACTAAATGTGATAACAGTAAATCACTCTCAACTGCATAGGGTGTTGACTGGGCTATGCAGGTGTGAGGAAATCCTAAAGATGGAAGGGTCGTGATCATGGAGCTAGTAGCTACATTCATTACTAAATGATATTGTGTCTAGAATCTAGATACAAGGAGAAGAAACCAGTAGAATCGAATATGAAGCCTATTGATTCACGAAAAATCGTGAAGGTGACTCCCAAATATCTTTGTATAATAAGGTAGAGAATACAAGGCAAGCGGGTAGGCAAGACGCAGGTAGTCAGTCTCACTCCCCGACCCATTTCTTCTCAACTACCAGGTTAAACAATTGCTATTGCATTGGATTCAAACACCAGGCGACCTATCTATCGGCCAAGCAATTAATCAAAATACAATAACAAGTAAGCTTGCATTGTCAGAATGCACAACAAGTTACGACCAACCTATTTCATGATGAGGGAGCGTTAGTGTAGCAAAATCTTAGAACAATAGCAGAGGGCATTAAATGTGCAAAGAATAAAGTGATAGAGAATTACGATCATAATGGCAAGACTGAAATTCAGAACATGCATGCCTAGAACATGCCTGACATGCATACCTACGTGGAGGCCACAACCAGTGGCTCAAATTGGAGCAGGGTCAGAATTCCCCTGCTATGATACCATGTCAGACATGCATGGAATGTGAACAGAATCTGAATGATAAACATGAGTGTTCCTTTATTATTGACAATGATATACATTTATAGTACATTCATATGACCCTTGGTTTCGTATTCCAAGGTCTCTTGGACTTCCTTAGACTATTCAGCTTCCACACCAACCCTTAGAGGATTACGTGTCCAACATGGTTGGTGGTTGAAGTAGTTACATGGCATGATTTTCTGTGTCACACCTCTTCTAGGTGCTTTGTCATCTTTATTGCATGGATATTTCAGCTACACTTGGCATCTTTTGACGTCTATTGAAGTGTGCACTGACCTCTTTGACTTGTCACATGTACTATTTTATTTGGAGGTCGTCTATGGATAATTTTTATTGAGGAGAATGTGGCATATTAGACAAGTGTTCCCTTGCATGCATGATGCACTTAGAGCCTGATAAGTGCCAAACTTGGCACATTGCATGCAATTACTTGGTTTTCTCTTTATTTTTGGAGTGTTGCCTTGAAGTGTGCACATGTCGAGATATTCCATGTAATGCTCCATATTATCAAAATAATAAATAAGTAAAAAAAATAATAAAAGTGAGAATAATAATTAATAAATAAATCAAATAATAAATAATAAAGTGAAGTTCAAAATAATTAAATAAAGGAAACTATTTTATAAAAATGTGAAAGAGTAAAAATAGTAAGAATACATTTATGGAAAAAGGTTAAATTAATAAAAAGTAAAAAGAATAAAAACAAGTAAGAGTAAATTATAGAAAAATCTAAGCTAAGAAAAACTTAAGACAAAATATGGAAATTGCATGATGACACATGGATTATGTGCATGCAGATATTCCTTCCATTATTCAAACAAATTGTTCTATTTAATGGATGAGGAGGATGTGAGGCATTCTTTTCCTATGATAATTCTAGGAGAGGAGGGATTCATTGGCAGAGGTAATTGATTAAGGGCTCGAGAGTGGGCAACTATAGAAAGACATAGTGCAATTGAGCCTATGGTTGGGTGGAGAGTCGTCCCCAACACGTTATTTGTCGTTAGCTGGACTGGAGTAGCAAAACGATTCTAAAATCACAAGTGAACTAATGCTTCATTCTACAGGTAAGTTTCTCACCTCTCATCACTCCGGGGAATTAATTGAAATTTTCTCTATATTTGATGATTAATGGCCTTGAATTTTTGTAAGTAATTTCATTTTTAATTATTTTTTAAGTTTAGGCCTCTACATTCCACTTGCTATTTTGGGAGTTGACCACTTCTTTTCTTGTAGAGTGCTCCAACTAGTTGGCACGTTGCACATTCATCCATGGAGTTGGTTGCCTTGGGATTCATGCATGTGGATTGGTGGCATGCATCTTGTGTACCACTTGCTATTTGTTATGGTCGTTATTGAGCATTCACCTAGGAGGATTATTATATTGTTTTGTCACTCATGCATCTTGGAGGGCTCACTTAGCAAACTATTCTAGGTGGACCTTGGAGCACATCTTCTTATGGTGAAAGTATTTTTCGTATGTGCATCTTCGATAAATATATTTATGCTGGTACACCCTCTCTTGGAGACATGTAATGTACTCTTAGTCCTATTTTTGGACAAGGGTGAGCTCTCTTAGAGGCTAGTGTCAACATACCTTGACATTGTCAACCTAGTGTTTCCAAAACTGGCCTGGTTGCACATTTTCCCATGTTGAAAATATTTAAAATTAATTTTTATAAATGCATCTTAGAGTAGACTAAGTTGGTATATCCTAACATACTCTTACTCCTATTTTTGGATGAGGGTGAGCTCTCTTAGAGAGGCTAATGTCCATATATCTTGATATGGTCAGTCCATCTTTTCAATTGGCCTGGTCTTGATTGGAACCGGTCAAATTGGTTGGTTGGGTATGGCACGTTACTAAATTAGGCTATAACTTAGATCAACATGTTGTCTTAGTACCAAACTGGTACAAAGTGTCCCAAATTAGTCGGTCCTAATTTGAACCGATTGACTTGATCGAGGGCGCACACCCCACACGTGGACCTCAAAAGCTTTTATAGGTTGTTTTAATTAAAAAAGGAAAATTCCCCTCCTTAAACCCTCATAATCTGCTATAAAGAGAACCTCCCCCTCCTATTTACCTCACACCTCTCTTTGTGAGCTTTTGAGCATTTACGAGCTTTCTAAGTTCTGCAATAACACTGAATTTTTCAGCAGTAGTCCAGTAGCAGCAAGGTTGGAGTTGGTTTGGCATCTTGAAGATATTTTGGTGCTTGTTTGGAGCTGTCCAACAGAGTTGGCATCTTTGGGAGGTGTCTACAACCCATCTTTTCATTCTCAAGTATGCTTTCCCCTGTCTGAAATTGCAAATCTGAGTGTTGTCCATATTTTTTTTATTTTTATCTCTTTTATGTTAAAATATGCCCCCTTTTGTTCTTAAATTTAAGATAGGGTTTGCATTGTAATAGAGTGCATGATTTTTTCCTTAGTGTAGATATCTTTCCATTTAAATTCCATCATCCAAGGCCCCAAGAGCCAAAGACATTGCATGGACCCTTTGTGATTTTGTTGAGTAGTGGTATTTATAGGTTGAAACAACACTTGGTTGGTGTGTAGTGTTCCACAGAGATGCATCCCTTAGGGTGGGGGGCATGCCCCCACGTTTCCTACACTTTCAAGATGGGGGATGGTTGGGGTAATGTTTCGCCACATCCCCCTTTTTGGGAAACTTGGAGAAACATTTTTCTATTATGAGGGAATCAAGATGTGTTTCCCCAAAAGGGGGACTTTTGGGCATCCTCCCCAAATGTGGGGAAATGTTTCCCCAATGTGGGGGACATGTTCCCCCAAAAGGGGGACTTCTGGGCATCTTCCCCAAAACGGGGTGCTTCTAGTTGTTACCCCAGGAAAGGGGTGCTTTTGGGTGTCCCCTTGGGAAGGGGGTGCTTAAATGTGGGGGACATGTTCCCCCAAAAGGGGGACTTTTGGGCATCCTCCCCAAAACGGGGTGCTTCTAGTTGTCACCCCAGGAAAGGGGTGCTTTTGGGTGTCCCCTTTGGGAAGGGGGTGCTTATGGGTGCCCCCTTAGAAAAGGGGTGCTTTTGGGCATCCCTCCCAAATTTTTGCAGATAAGTGAAAAAATAAATATTTACCCTATCTCGCTTTCATTATTATTTACCTTTAATTCATTTTCACTCCTTGATGCTCATTTCATTTTCAACGTTCATCGTCCATTGTTAATTTTCATTTTAAAATTTTGAGTCTTGACTCTAGATGTTGACGAGCTTATACCAAGTCTGTGTGTTAAATTTCTAATACCAACTAGATTTATTTTTTATGACAAATTAATTTATCCCTAATTTATTATTTATTTACCTTTTTTTCCCGAGGAAAATCTGGGCAGATCCACCCAAAGGGATCACATCCCGTTGTCAAAACTAATTGACCCTATGACCTCCCAATGGCGGGGTGTTTTAAGTTTTAACAACGAGACCTTGACCAATTGAGCTAACCCTTGGGGCTTATTTATTTACCCAAATAATAAACGAATCACCGAAAAATAGAATCACTAGTATCTCTAACTTCTAGAATTAAAAGTATGCAGCGAAAATAAACCAGAGAGATCAATCGCACATTGCAAAAATTAATTAACCCACAAACTATTCTTCGTCATTTCATTATCTAGAAAATCTAGGTTTTTTGACCCACAAAGATACAAGGAAAAATACAATCTGGAACCTACAACTCGGCTCCCTCAGAATGAATTTGGCCAAGGTAAATCAACCTCAAGGAAATCTACCTCTGAATGAAATTGCTCTGAACTTTGGAGAAATCGGCCTCCAACAATTATATCTGCGTCCTCCAGCAATTAGATCTGCGCCCTTCCACTAATGCGCATTGGAAAAACCCCAACACTCCAGCAACTTGGCCTCCTCCAAACAAACTTGATCTCCTTTCGACAACAAGACCCTGTAATCTCCTCCAATTTGGCTCTCATGGATTCTCTCAAACCCGCTCACATTTCTCCTCTTGGTCACTGAGCCACTTGCACTGCAGAGAAAATCACTCTCTCTCGTGATGACTCTCTCACACTTGTGCTCTTTGTTGTGTCTTCACCTCAATCACTAGGTTCCATTTATAATTTTCATTGAGTTTAAATCTCTAACCTCAATTTCCTCTCTAGAAACATCTTGAAGATCAATAGTTGAGATTATTCCTAAGTCACTTAAATAATTAAATTATTTATCCTTAGAAAATAACCCAATAGTCCACAATAATTAATTGACTTTAGTTATTGTACTTTGCTTAAGTTAAACTTAGGAAAGAAGACATAAATCATGAGAAGAGGCAAATAATGTCTTCCACATGCTAAGACACCAAGTTGATGTAGAAGACCTTTCGATGCTACTCACATCAACACTTCCTCCTAGTAAGGAAGGGATTATCCACCACCCCCATCTTATCCCCGTACTTCACAAACTCTCCTTTCACTAGAGGCTTTGGGAGAACATTTGCCACTTGGTCCTTTGTAAAAATGTACTGATCTCATAGCGCCCCCTTTGACTCTGTATCTAATGAAGTTATATCTGATCTCGTTATGCTTGGACCAATCATGAAAAACAAGATTCTCAGAGACCTGAATGCAACTCTAATTATCACAGTGTATCACCATTGGCCCCATTTGCAGATCAAATAATCCTGCAAGCATATTGCAAAATTACATTGCCTCACAACTCGCCATACGCGCTGCCATGTACTCTGCCTCTGCTGCACTGAGTGCCACAGACTACAGCTTCTTGTTGAACCATGAGATTGTGGTTGATCCCAAGGTGAAACAACATCTGTGGATTTTCTGTCCACCACACTCCATGCCCAATCAAAATTTGTGTACCTCTGTAGCTCCACTCTAGCTTTGACATACCTCAGTCCAAAGTCTACTGTCCCATGCAGGTATCTCAGCACATGCTTTCGTGCCACCCAATGAACCCGCCTTGGTTCCACCATGAACTGGCTGAGCATGTTCACAACAAAACATATCTTCGACCTAGTGTTGACCAGATACATCAAAGAACCTATCATTTGCCTATACAGTGTGCGATCCAATAATTCACCTTCATAAGCGCTCAACTTCTTTAGGTTAGTGATCGTAGGTGTAGACGTAGGCCTGCAATCCTCCATCTTGAGTCTCCTCAAGATATCCATTGCATACTTGCCCTGCCTAAGGAAAATCTTTCCTGGCTATTGCCACATCGCCAATCCCAAAAAGTAGTGCATTAAGTCAATGTCCTTCATGTCAAATTCTGAGGCAAGGTCCTCCTTGCACATCCCTATGAGCTTCTCTAGTCCTGTCAAGAATTGATCGTCCGCATACAATACCAAGATGAGCGGTTCACTCTCAACAAGCACAAAGTACAAGTTGGGATCAAACTCACACTTAGGGAAGCTCAAACCAAGAAGATATCCATCGATCCTGGCATACCATGCGCGTGGAGCTTGATTCAACCCCTAAAGGGCATTCTTTAACTTACATACACAGGAATCTCTCCCATATACCTCAAAACCCTGGCTGCTCAATATACACCTCCTCCTCAATCACTCCGTTGAGGAAAGAAACCTTCACATCCATATGATGTATCCTCCACCCCATCTCTAAAGTAATGGACATAATTGCTCTAATAGATACATATCTAGTGATAGTTGCAAATGTCTCCTTGTAATCCACTCCCACCTTTTGGGAGAACCATAACGCCACGAACCTTGCTTTATACTTCTCGATATTGCCATCAACTACATGTTTGATCTTGTAGATCCATCGAGAAGTGACCATAAACTTCCCCTTTGGTATCGACACTATATCCCAAACATCATTTCTCATGATGGAGCTATACTCCTCTATCATGGCATCTCTCCAGAGCTTGCCTATAGCCTCCTCAAAAGTTGAAGGCTCAGACTTGCAGACGCTGCTCAATAGTGCCAAATAAATCGAATATTTGGCCGGTGGTCTACTCTGCCTGAAAGTGTTGTTAGGAGCCTACACATGCTCGTTAGCATCCCTCAATGTTTGTTCGCCCCATCTATGCCTCCTCTTGGTAGAACTTGAAGGAATATCTAACTCATCCTCCAAATCTGCTAGTTGTGTCCCTGCTGGTGTTGCTGGCCCCTGCTCAGCCTTAGGAGCTTCTTGCTCCTCTACCATTGCTGGCTCTTGCTCATGAGATTTTGAGAGGATCTTGTCCTCATCAAAACTGACATCTTGACTCCAGATCACCTTTTTCTGTCCTGGAATGTAGACTCGACAAGCCTTTGAAACCTTACTCTAGCCAACAAACACACCCCTCTCAGATAAGGGATCCAACTTAGTCCTCTTATTTGTAGGCACATGGACATAAACTGGACTATCGAATATGCCCATGTGACTCACATTCGGTTTCACTCCTATAAACAACACCTTAGGAGTCACATCCTCCAACACTTTGGGAGGACTCCTATTCTGCATGTATACAACTGTATTGTAGGCCTCCGCCCACAAAAACATAGGCAACTCCTGATCATAGATCATTGCCCTCGCTGCTTCCATGATGGTCCTATTTTTCCTCTCGACAACCCCATTTTGCTAAGGATTGTAGGGTATTGTGAGCTCCTTCTTGATTCTTGCCTACTTGCAAAAGTCCAGAAACTCGTTGGAGATGTACTTGTCCCCATTATCTGATCTGAACCATTTTTATTATATATAAAAACTCTAGGCGCAAACCATTTTAATATATATATATATATATTGTAATATATATCTATATATATATTGTATCTATATATATATTATATATTGTAATTCTATATATATATATATATATATTTATAATATAAACTTACCACCCATGATACGTAAACCAGGCCTGCAGGCCATGTGTGTCTATACTGCTATTGACCTCCTGTCCCCTTTCTTATTGCGATTGCGCAATCACAATTGCAACCTGCATCGCAACTTGTTATCTCGCATTCCCCCGATCATTGCCGGTTGCGATAAGACATAAAGCTCCGATAACTGATTGCAATTTGCGATAACACCCGCTCGCCGATTGCGATATTGCAATATCGCAGGCCCGCTGCTGATCGCAATATCGCAAACCTCTTCGATGTCCTGATTGCGATAAGACTTTCATCTACTCGCCGATTGCGATAGTCGATGCGATATCGCATAAAATCCTTCGCCTTGCCGATGCGATAACTCTCCGTCCGCTGATTGCGATATTGCAATTAGCGATTGCACAAACATAATCCCGCTCCACCAAAGTCATTCCGAGCCGCTGATTGCGATGTGCGAGACCCTACTCGGATGCGATTTTTTTATGTATTTCACTCTATAAACCGTCATGTTCGGCTTATTTGAAAATCGCTAAAAATGAGTGTTAAAGCTCTTCCTCTTATGTTGCGATTGCGATGTTAAAACAACGCGGATTAACGGCCCAGATTAGAATCCATTCTGCTTCCACTCCATGAGACAATAAGAATATTTCTCGATTTTTCTCAATAGCATGGTTATTTAATAGAACACAGAGAAAACAGGGAGCAAGACACGGAACGCAAGAAAACGGGGCACGAGACACAGTGGGACAGTAATGGCACCCATAGCTCGCCTTCCAGCAGGATAAACGCTCAGAAGCAACACAATAGATTCAAAGGCTAGATGCTCGAATTTCCTCCAATACAGAGCCGTGCTTTTACTTATTATAACAGTCTACACGACTCCCATTTGTATTCGAATTCTCTTGTAACAGGAAATCCCTTAGAAAGCTTAGTGTTTTATTAAACAGATAGGAGCATATCTGATAGTTATTGATTGAATCTGGCACAAGTGGCAGATATGTAATGAGAGACCTTTCTCTATAAATATGTAGACTTTCGACTCTACACAAGAGGATCGATGTGGGCAGAACCACTGTTGCATATGTTTTTAGTTAATAGAAATACAGTTGCAGCAACTCTGTTTTGACCTGAGATTCATTTGGTTTCAGTCTCATCCTATCATGCTCCTTTCTTTCTTATTAGTTTTCACAGCGTATTGATTACTTGGAATTCAATGTTGTATTGCTCCAACTTCTTTCAATTTTTTGTGATTACTGTGAATGCCCATTAGTGTTCATAGTTTATTGATTACTTGGAAATTTGCTAAACAACTCCAACTTCTTTCAACTTGCTGTGATTACTGTAATGCCTTTACCCACCTTAGGAAACCAAAGATTGCCTCAACTTCCATAAACAATGTGTTGTTTTCCTTTAAATGACTCCATGCCCAATGGTGACTACCTTCACACTTTTTCACCCAAAATATCAAAATATAAACCAGAGTTAGCCATCCGCATTCCAAAAATACTGAGAGAGCCCTCTCATATTGGAAGGGCTAACTTTCAATCAAAAGCTGGTTTGAAATAGTTACTCCGAGGTTGAAGGCTTGACACAACCCAACCTCCTCCAGCTCGGTTGATAACACTCTGCACCATTGGAAGAGCTCTGTAGTGTAGGTGTCCCATCCTCCAATGCCAAATCTTGCTTTGGCTATCACTCTCATGGAGGCAAGCCTTCACTGGTTGTCATCACAAATAGATAGAGATCTGTCTCCCTCCTATCGATCCCCTGCTTCTTGTTGAAATCAGTCCCTTTCGGCCTGTTGTTGCACAAAGTGTCTAGGCACCACGACAACACTCAAAGTAAGGACTGTCACTCTAATCCTTACTCCGTTTAGACTCTCTCCTAGACAAGTCAAAGGGCATTGTCCTTGGGGTGAATGAATGAGGATAACCTGTGAAACACAGGCTCTAGGAGACTTAAAGATGCACAACTTGACGAATGTAAACGAGTCCTGGCTAACTGAGATGGATAGATCTAATAACATAAGCCACAAACACAAGATAAAAATGATTTTAGACTAGTGCCTTATATTCAAATAACCATAGACTAAATAAGAACAAGTTATCCAAAGCAATCTATAAATGTGGCGAAAGTGACCATCATGAATGCTTAAATGTAAACGCCCAAAACTTTATCATGTAATATATTCTAGCAATTAAATACCATGAAGAGTTTAATAGCTAAGCAATGATCCCAGATCTAGAATTTATCTTTCTCATCTAGTTAATGATTTTAAAACATTAATCGCACTTGACAATAGAGAAATCATTAACACAAGTAGGACACCAAGGAGCTTTAGATTAGAATTGTAATTATCCCTTGGGTAATTTTTTTTATGTGACAAAAAAATAAATCAAAAGGACTTAATTAAATTTAAATTTTTATGGGTCGTAGGCCACATAAAAATCAAATTTCTTAAGTGCGAAAGGTTAGGTTCCCTTTTGATTTATTTCATTCAATGTCAAAGTCAACAATTTTTTAGATTTTTTAATGTTTTTTTTTTGTTTATTAAATAAAATCAAAATATGAAAAAAAAATCAAAACACAAAGTCATGAGAAATAAAAATGAAAAAAATAAAAAAAATAAAATCAAAATAAAATAGAAATTAAATCAAAATTGAAAAGTCAAAATAAAAAGTAAAATCTAACTAACACAAATCTTAACCTAAACTAACATGAACAATAAAAAAAATCAAACCTAACCTAAACCTAACGCATAACATACAAAAAGAAATAAAAAATGAAATTGAAATTTTGTTGTTTGTATGTGTGCAGCTGTGGGCTTGGACAACGGTGGAAGGGAGGAGAGGAGCTGACAGCGGCAACATGCAGGTTATCGAGCTCGAGGAGAAGGGAGGAGGAGCTGTAGATGGCAGTAGGAAAGGGGACGCAGGGATGGAAACAACTGCAAGTATGGGGAAGGGAGCACACAGATGACAACAGAAAAAAGAAGAAGCTGCGGGTAGAATGCTGGGATGGAGCAGCAAGCAAGAATAAGGGATACGCGCGCTGAGGGATGCCGATGGTGACGCAGGCAACAACAGAGAGGGACGTAGGTTAGGGAGATGTAGCGAGGAAGGTAACTGCGGTTTTTTGGAGAGTCGATGAGGAAGGGTAAGCTGCAGGAAAGAGTAGCGTTTTTTTTTTTGCAGGTCGATGAGGAAGGGTAAGCTGCAAGTCAATAACGACAGCAAGGGAGTGGGGTTCGAGTAGCAGGGGTATGATGCAGGATGCGGGATGAGGGATTTTTTGAAAAAATTTCGAAATTTTATGCAAATAAAAAAACCCTAGGCAACAGAGAAATGGCAGTCCAAAAAACCCAAAATAACCCAGAAAGAACGAATTTCACAACAATATATTTGTATGCTTCAGATTTGGCCTTGAAACCATTGTAAAATTTCTAGATTTAAAAGTTTAAAACCCTTGGACTGCAAAAGTTGAATAATATCCCTGCGAAGTGATATTGAGGCTAGATCTTACCCTCTAGGGCCTAGATCTGGCTTCAAACAGGAATTCTACTTCAGATCTGTACTTGTAATGACAAAAACAAAACACCTAGAAACGATATATACAATGATGAAACCAAATAACCAGTTAAATTACAATAATTACAAGCTAAAGGCTCTAATTAGCTAGATATCTATCATTATACTGCGCATAAATTAAAAGTTTTTTTAAATTTTAAAGGAGGTGCTAACTCGAAACCCTTTGTACATCACCAACAAAAACTTATGTTAAGCTCGAAGCTAATTTAGTTGGGCTCTTCAGAAAATACAGATTGAGAGTTGGGTAGTCCAATTGAAAACTTCCCCTAACGCCGGAGTATCTAAAATCAAGATTTCCTTGCAAAACTCAATCCAACCATCAAAAATAGAGCGAGAAAATAATAATAAAATCCAGACAAATAGAGATACTTGCTATTACGTTCAAAATTTAAATTATTATTCAAGCCCCAACGACTGAGCAAGATACCTGTACTCAAATCACTCTTTAGAAACTATCATCAATGGCTTTAGAAAAAAATTATGCATGAAAACAACACATCTTATAATATTCCCATGAAGAGTAACACCAGTAGAATTTAACCCCAAAGTCTTTTTGTATTATCCAGAAAAAAGATTACATTAGAGCTTCTTGTTAAGCACACGACTCAGAGATCGGATGTAATGACAAAAACAAAACACCCAGAAACGATATATACAATGATGAAACCAAATAACCAGTGAAATTACAATAACTACATGCTGAAGGCTCTAAGTAGCCAGATATCTATCATTATACTGCACATAAATTAAAAGTTTTTTTAAATTTTAAAGGAGGTGCTAACTCAAGACCCTTTGTGCATCACCAACAAAAACTTATGATAAGCCCGAAGCTAATTTAGCTGGGCTCTTCAGAAAACACGGATCGGGAGTTGGCTAGTCGAACTGAAAACTTCTCCTAACGCCCGAGGATCTGAAATCAAGATTTCTCTACAAAACTCAATCCAACCATAAAAAATAGAGCGAGAAAATAATAATAAAATCCATACAAATAGAGATGCCTGCTATTACGTTCAAAATTTAAATTATTATTCAAACCCCAACGATTGAGCAAGGTACTTGTACTCAAATCGCTCTTCACAAACTATCATCAATGGCTTTAGAAAAAAATTATGCATGAAAACAACACATCTTATAGTATTCCCATGACGAGTAACACCAACAGAATTTAACCCCAAAGTCTTTTTGTATTATTTAGAAAAAAGATTACACTAGAGCTTCTTGCTAAGCACGCGACTCAGAGATCAGATAGATCAATTGACAAGTGACTTCCTATTTAAAGATAAATCCTCCAACGCCTAGTTCGAGTGATCCTCGTCAAAGCAATCTCGACCGTTGATGAAAATTAAAAATTCTTTTAATCTCATTTGTTGAAATATTAAATATTTGAGGAAATTCAAATTTTTTAATTAAATGCAATTTAATTAACTCAAAAATAAATTTTTTGAGTTAATTTCCCAAAAAAATGACTTTGACTTAACCCCAGGGATCAAAGGTTTAAAATTTAGCAAAATAATTAATTTACCTCAGTCCCGGGACTTTTTAAAATTTAATTTTTTAGGACCAACGAATTTTGCCTTTGGAGAATTTAAATTTACCTAGGACCTAGAATTAATTAAATTTCTCGCTTAGGATTTTAAGTAATTTTTGGCCAGAAAATTTAATTAATTAACCTATCAGGGGATAAATTATTTTTCCAACCCTCAAGACACTTTACATCATGATTTTCATATTTTTACATCATAAGGGGGAAAACCCATTTGTAACATACCCTCACAACCTACTTACTTCTGTGACACAAATATAATCTAGTAGACCAAGTAATCTGTAATAAAATAATCTAACCAAATAGTTAGGATTATTCCCAAATTACTTTTACAGAGACTCAATCTAGAACACTAGGATTCGCCTAAGTTGTTAGCGACAAAATCCATTCCAGCTTTGGGGTAAGATTGGAGGGGAAAACTCTGTTGACCATCCAAGAATGGATCGGTGAGACGAAAAACCTCCTAGAATGGAGATCGTCACTAGAAAGGTAGGTTTACCTAGGTTGTTACATACATGACACAGGTCTCTGAGATTATTTACATTATACACATGCATAAGGGTTCACATAACATCTTGGAAATCAGGTTGATGATGATAGCTAGACGACACAGACACATTGATCAGGCGCTATCTCTTTTGCGAAAAAAAGGGGGTGTACTTCTATGGGTCGTTGACACGTAGTGGTGAACATCTGGCTCTACTTGGGGACATGTTGCTGCTCTGGAGGAATGTGAGAATCCAGAATCTGCATCTCACGCAACACCATATAATATTAAGCACATGAAAGATATAACCTCTTCATTTATTAACTAGTCTAACAACATGAAAAACATAAATCTACCTACAAAAAAAAATACCGAAATAAAAGGGTGTAGGGTTAGGAATACAATACAAAGGATGCCCCATGGCATCGGATACGTTCAATGTAGTGCATGCTGAGCATTTGCTTGCTTTCAGGCAAATCTATAGGCTGCTTTTCAGATGTGCCATTTTCAATCGTGCATATGGTAGGACTCTTCCCTCTTTGAAAATTAAGCCGTTGGGATCCGTCTTCTGCATAATTTATCAAAAAACCCTGAAACCTATCCAAATTATTTAGAAGGTGAATAACACGTGTTTCATTATCAAAGGCATGCCCCTGTTCGGACTTATCTGGGATAGAAGGTTTAAAAATGATATCCGTCCTAGTTTTATCTTCAATTAATTTATCAGACAACTGCATGGTAGGAGCAACAACAACTAGCTCATCAACTAAGCAATTTTGTTCTCTTGGGATAGCTAGCTTCGAGGTTAATGGCAACAAAATACTCCATGGTATCCCACACAACATTTCTATAGTTTTTTAATCTCTGATTTTTACATGTAAATCTATTTTTAAGTTGCATGATAATTAAATCTGAATCACCCTTGATACTTAGCAATTTAACTTTTAAAGCTTTTGCCAATTCAATCCCCAACAACAAGGCTTCATATTCAACCACATTGTTGGTCGCTTCAAATTCTAACCGATAGGCAAATTTGAAAATATGACCAAGGGGAGATTTTAAGACAATCTCCGCACCTTTACCATGCCTAGATGCTGTAGCATCAAAGTATAAATGCCAAAGTTTATCTTTTAAATCACCCTCTTTTTTATCTACCTTGACCTCTACAGGAATGATCGAATTAGATAAAATAGCATGATTCCCAGGGTTAGGTTGCTCACATATTATCTTTGTATGGGGACTTTTAGGATCTTCGACATGGAATCTCCTTTCAGGCTCTCTGTTTAATTTAAGAAATCCTTGACCATTAGGGGAAGGATTTGTAGCATATGACAAATTCATTTGAATGCTTCCTCCTAAATCAGAGGCCCATTTCCTAGACAAAAGCATACCCCAAGCATCAGGCACGTCAACCTCAACTATGTCCATGACAATCATGATATCAGGGTAGACAGACAGATGGACTTGTAAGTCCTTAATTTTTAATTTATGGTATGTTCTATGCTTAAGAGCAATTTACTTCAAATCTTATTACCAACCCAATGTCAATTTCCAGTATAACAATGACATTAACATGATAGTAAAATGCAGATAGAACATAAATGTAAACAACAAAAGACAAGCCAAGACAAGACACAAGATGTGGCACCTGCCAGGGACAAACCCCAATGCGGGGAAACCCTTTGATCAATTCTTCTATATTCTTCAATAATTCAGCAGAGAGAGAGAGAGAGAGAGAGAGAGTACAATATCACAAATATGTGATTTTACAACAACAGTAATAAAACCCTAGCCAACAATGACAAGGCTGGTTAAATAGCTCTCGAATGTCCTTAAGTCAACTTAGGAAAACTCAGTCTCCAACAGCAATGATGGGCAGCCCAAAACAGCCCACAAAATATGGTCAAATAGCAGTCAACATATCAACATTCATGCAGTGAGCCCTAACCAGTCAACCCTGGTCAAATCTGTGGTCAAACAGGCCAACGTTTGGTTGCCTAGCAATGTGGCTAGCCTAGGAGAGGTTGCCCAACCCAAGAACGCAGCCAAACCTCCTCTACGCTGGTCAACACATGCATAATACAACCTTGCTGGTCCAAGGTTAGCCCTAGGTCAACGCTGCCCTAAAACAAACCTACGTCCTTCCTTCTTCCACGTGTGAGTGCCTTCCTCCTCCTACACATACCCAAAAGACTAGGAGAGAGAGGAATGAGATGGTGAGATGAGTGCGATAATGCCTCAAGGTCTCCTCTTCTTATATGCCACGTTGAGGATAAGGTGGGGGTGTAAAACACTATTTTACTTGCTGGCTGACCTTGACAAATTGTCAAGAAATACAAATAAATTCATATCTCCTTGAATACATGTCGTAATCGGATGATCGTTAGATCAATCCTACACCTCTCAATGAGAGGAATCCAAGAAAAATATCCGTTGCCATAAATGAGGTGACCCACATTGAGTTTGGCCCTAGTTGCCAATTTTAACACTCCCTCTCAACTAGGGAGAACTTCATCTACTAATCCATCTGTCTGTCGGTACTATCTCTACCATCAAATGCACTGACTTGCATTGCTCTGCTCTGCTGAACTATGAAGAAGAAGTAATGATAGAGAATGTATCATACCATCCTCTACTAATCCGAAGTCAGTCCCAATGAAGAGAGTGTGTCATACCACTCTTACTGATCGAAAATCAGTTCCAAATAAAGAGTGTCTCCTACCACTCTTACCGACCCGAAGTTAGTTCCAATTGATCCCAGATCAATGTCATCCTGGCATAGGGAGTACGGTAGATATGCGATGTGTCCATCGGCACTACTATGGTCCCTATCCTCATTTCCCTACTCATTGGCCAGATGAGAGGTACTTCCCATGAGTCCTAGATTGCATGGGTAGGATGTCTTGGTAGGAGAAGGATGAACCACTCATCCTACCTACATGTCGCCACAGGGTATCACAGGGGAAGGCTGAATCATTCACCCTGTACATAGTGCACCACTAGTGGAGGGTGAGTCACCCTATAGTCGCTCATCGCTCCAAGAAGTACCCCAAGCCACCCGGAGCTCCTAGAGCTCAATGTATGCATCATACAGGACCCTCATAAGAGGGTCTCTCAACGACTCCTAGTCGTTCTCAGAAAGTTAGGAATTTTGACCTTTCCCAGGGGCTTCGTCAGAATGTCGGCAACCTTCTCATCAGTCCCAATATGATGGAGCCTTATTGCTCCTCGTTGTACCATATCCGGGATAAAGTGTTACCTGATATCGATGTGCTTGGAGCGATCATGAAATACAAGATTCTCTGATAAATGAATCCCACTTTGGTTGTCGCAGACGATCACGGTAGTATCTAACGTATGTCCAAACAGCTCACTGAAGAACTTCCTCAACCAGAAAAACTCACAGGAGGCCATACTCGCAACAATGTACTCTGCTTCAGTGGTGCTCAATGCCACTGACTTCTGCTTCCTGCTCATCTGGGATATCAAAGTAGAACCCAAGGAGAAACAACACCCGGAAGTGCTTTTTCGGTCCACCACCCTGCCTGACCAATCAGCATCAGAATAGCCATGCAGCGTCACATCTCTGGCAGTGTATCTCAATCCATGAGTGATTGTCCCCCGAAGATATCTCAGTAGAATCTTGGCACCAATCCAATGTGAGTGATGAGGCTCAACCATATATTGGCTCAATGTGTTGACTGCAAAACATATATTCGGATGGGAGTTCACCAAGGACATCAATGCTCCTATGAGTTGATGATACTTAGAAGCATTTCCTGAAACAGGTCCGACAACACTACCGCATAACTTCTTGAAGTTATGCTCCATCAGGGTAGTCACGGGCTTGTAGTCCACCATACCAAATCTCTCCAATATCTTCACCATGTATTTTCCTTTAGATAGGAAAATTTCTCCTGGCTTTTTCCAGACCTCCAACCCTAGGAAATAGTGCATCAGTCCTAGGTCCATCTCAAATTGGGAAGCCAACTCCCTCTTACATTTGTGAATGAGAGGGTTTGCACCTGTCAGAAAGAGATCGTTAACATACATCACTAGTATGAGAGGCTTATCATCTTCAAGCTTAAAATAAAGGTTCGGATCAACTTTACTCCTAGTGAATCTGAGCGTCATCAAGTAGCTATCAATCCTCTCATACCAAGCTCGGGGTGTTTGTTTAAGCCCATAGAGAGCTTTCTTCAACCTACATACATGAGATTCCCGATTATGAATCTCAAACCCCTCGAGTTGTTCCACATAGACTTCCTC